>WUAW01028946.1:22753-32805 GCA_017165845.1 Thaumetopoea pityocampa | reverse complement strand
TTTGTTCCTTTTTTGTGTTAATGATATTATTTTAATTAATGTTGATTGATACATTAATTATCATCTTATAGAAAGTAGTCTCACCGAAATCAATTCAGCCGTTTTGGAGATTAATACGCATGAACGCATAAACAAATGGATAAATAATTTAAAATAACCATTATGAGTTTTGATTACATCTACTCTTAAATAGTAAGCTTAAGAAAAGCCATTATTTTATGCAGTGCAGTGCTAGTGATCCTGTTTTCTGTGTCAATTGATACCATGTTGGAATCCTGCTAAACAAAAATTTTGTGCGATAAATACGAATTTTTGTTCACGATTCATGGGCGTTTATCTGTATGAGTATTAGCATTTATCTATATATGTAAGTATATCGTTGTCTAGTACCTAAGACATAGAGAATCCTGATTTGAGACTAGATCAATGTGAGTAAGAAATAAATATGTCCACAATATAATAATTATTATTTCTAAATCCCAAAAATACATTGTAAATTAATTTAATTTTATAAATGTAATATTATATTAACGCTATTTTTATTTTTATATGTGAATATTATATGAATATGAACTGTGGATGAAGTGTATTATATAGAATTATATATATATAAAAAAATCAAAAAAGTCAAAAAGTCCTTGAATGGAGACCACGTACTAGCAAGTGACGGCCACCTACGAGATGGACCGACGACCTGGTGAGGATCGCTGTGTCTCGCTGGATGCAGGTGGCTATGNNNNTTGGAATTCGATTGAAGAGGCCTATGTTCAGCAGTGGACAGCTCTGGGCTGAAATTATGATGATGATGATATAAGTATATTATTATAGAAGTATATAAATATTACATACAAAAATACTCAGCAAAATATTATATTAACGGGCGAGCTAAATTACGCGCGCTCACTACAGATACGTCACGGTACAAGTACTTGTCGAAATCACCAGTGTGTTAGAGAATGGAACCGTTATGAATGCCATACGTCTTCCTTCGAACGCAGGTGGCAAGTCGAATGAAATGGAAAAAGTGCGTTATCTAAATTCACACGTTGGCAGGTAAAAAATTGGTGTGTTTATACAACTTTTTTTTCTTTTCGGATAACTTAAATTTATTTATAAAATATGATGTATAAGGTCACTGCTGATCACTTGAGGATGTGTTAATAGTTATTGTCTTGCAGTAGAAGTAGGTTTATTCGGAAGGCCATTTTTTTTTAACAAATATTCTTGCGCAAATGCGTTACTGGCTATTGAGATGATTCTCCATACCATGATAATCGATATTTGGCTATAAATGGTAACAAAAAATAGATATAAATAATATATGATAACATGACATAAAATATATAACAACATAAAGATTTTAATGCTATGTTAAGACAAGTATACATTTTAGGAAAAACATATTTTTTTTACGTTTATACTAATATTTATAGATCACTTTGGCAGAATTATTGCAATAAAGTTTAATATTTCATTACCACTATGTGTGACCTACCAGTGAAAATGCGAATATTGTTAATTTTGTGTGTCTATACGATGAAATAACAGCCCCAGCGATGGCAGACGAACAATCTGTAATTGGTTCGAGACGTCGACAATGGCGTGCTCTTAAATAACTTGGGTTTGTGCAACTAAAACGTAGATGTAATGACGATGAGCGCTAGAAATGAAAAATATCGTATAAATGGACACCTTATCTTTAACTGTCGAATAGAAAAATATCTATCGAAAATTCACTACAGTTTTTGAGACTTAACAATTATGAATATTTCGTCCATACTATGCAGTAGCTTACTATTAGCTACTGCTGCCATTAGAATTGCATGCCTGTTCGCTAAATCGCCATCAAAATATCACACCAATTATTCGTAACTTCAATAAATGTCGTTAAAATTTTGTTTTTAATTTTTTTTCATGTCAAAGCTAAGAAACCGTAGATATTGACGAAAAATTATAATATCAAATAATTACAATATCTAAATTTATCTAGAAAAAACGTATCTGAGACTGATTGTAAAAGCTAAAATTTAAAATAATGGTTGTTTATATAATAATAATAGTAATAATATTCTGGACACACATTGATCTAGTCCCAAATTAGGATCCCCCGTATCTTGGGTACTAGACAACGATATACATACATATATAGATGAATCTATATGTTGATGGGTCTATCATAGGACTGATAACAATTGAATAAAGAGTAACTCCTATTAACCCAACGAAGCCAGTAATAAAAGCAGCATACCGCCAATTCCTAAAATTTGCCATATTATTCTCTACTTTAATAACTCTGCTTTAATATAATCATTCCATTATTTCCTAGTGTTTTCTAGTTTAGAAAAGAACTATTTTACCTATACTATAGATAATAGTATAGGTAAAATACTATAGATAATATTTTACCGATACCATAGATAGAATAGAACAATTTTACCTATATAGCACAATATAGTATGATAATATGGCAAATTTTAGGAATTGGCGGTATACTGCTTTTATATAGATGAATACTATACGTAAACAGATATATACATCCAGGACTCGGGGACAAACATTTGTGCTCATCACACAAAGTTTGTCCCTACCAGGATTCGAACTCGGGACTCATTAGCACAGAAAACAGGGTGATTGTCTACTGTGCCAATCAGTCGTCAAATGACTTATTTGACCTAATTATATGACAAATTACAGGTATATCAGATCGATAGCCTGGCCTCACGGCTTCAGCTCGCGGCTTTACCTGCGTGAAAAGTTAAAGTAACAAATTAAGCTTTTATTCCAAGGAAACTCATTGCTAAAATAACAAGTATCCTACGAGCACATATTAATCCAGGATTAAATCTACCTCCATTCCGAATTTCATTAAAATCCGTTAAGCCGTTACAACGAGAATAATTAACAAACAAACACACCCACTCACAAGCTTTCGCATTTATAATATCGCTGACTTTTTAGTAAATCTATTTCAAGCCTATATGTTTTACATACATTATGTTAACTTATATCCTACCCGATATCTAGCGTAAGATGATAAAGTGGCCGGGTGGTTCATTTTTCCGGCTAGATTTACAAATACTGTGATATTTCATTGAAAGTTAACATTATCACAATGGAGTATAAGTTGAGTAGAATGTAAGAGTATATTTTATACTCTAAATCACTCAGCTCTTCAGCACTTCATCTCTTCTCGTGGATAGTGTGAGATTCAGCTAGGTGATACACCAGGTTAATGGGCAGTAGCGTTAACCTGTTATTCGATCGGTCCATTGCGATCTCCAAGATGTCTGCCAAGCGTGAAGATTATGGAAAATCCCTCCTTTTTATGGAGAAGGCTCATCAATGGACTTCCACAGGCCGATGATGATGATGATAATGATGATCAAAACACTGAGTAAACATGTAGTTTCCCAATAGAGGAAGATTTTTCCGAATGAGATCAGTAGTTCCACTGATTACCCACAACAAACAAACTAAAAAAGTACTAACTTTACCTCTTTATAATATTAGTATAGAACCGCAGATAATATCATCGATGTGCACATCCTTTTTCAAAATTTATCTTTATGTTCCAATTGTAAAGAAAAAACTATACAAAATCGCTGAAAAAAAATGGTAAATTTTTCATATCTGAAAGTACAGTAAAACAAGATTTAACCTACCCTTTAAGTCGCCGTAGTAATCAGGCAACCTGTACATTCATAAAGTACCTAAGCTGAACACGATCAAAAGAATCCACTTGTTCAGCGATCTAACTGACTCGCTCGTGGGTATCTACGAGTACATCCGTTTTTTCTTCCACGTTCTGTCCTTACAGAGCATACTTTATTCCATTTGGTTATGCCGAGAGGTAAACGGGGGTTGAGTGGGGGTTGAGGGGCTAGGCACGCGCGGTAGCGACGCCCCAGCCAGTTGAGGCTGCGACGACCGAGTGGACGCCTGCCGCTACGCACGTACTAAACATAACTGGTGACCTACCACAGTGCAGTGTCGTGAAGTGGAACCTCACATGCGTACCGGAATGATCGTACTTAAAGGACGTGGCTAATCTGTGACTTGTGATAAAGTGAACGCGTCAGTGAGTTTGTTGCGAGTTTGTGTAGTAATTGCAATAAGTATCGGTAAGTTACGTATTTCAATACAATTAGTAAAAGAACCATATGTAAGTAATACTATTCTAGAATCCGGCCGCGAAACTTTTTCTGAGTAAACAAAATAATTACTCATATTTTATTCATACTAAATAAATTACGAATTTAGTATTCTTTGGTGTATATTTTTTTTGAATATTTAGTGAGATACGTCCGAACAAGTTTGGGGTAAGTTTTGACCGTGAAAAAAGTACTACCAAATTATGACGTCTATGAATATAGATGTAATGATTAAATATAACATATTGATATTAGTTAGTGCTATGTATATTGTAAATTTGTTACAATTACATATATAAAATCATTGTTTCGCTGATAGACTGACTATCAACCAGTGCACAGTCTTAACTATAAGTACTAAAGACGTAAAATTTTTAAGCTAATTTCATTTAGTAGCAAACGAAGGTTTTAAGAAAGGGATTTTGAAAATTCACATTGTAAAGCAAAGGTTCCCAGACTTTTCTAGAGACATTTTATTTTTTTCTCATAGACCAGTTTCAAAATTTAGTTGGTTCCGATGGACCCCCTCTAGCTACATTTCTACCATATTCCCAAAACTCGACAAAAAAATGTGAACATCAGATTTGACTATGGAATTTTGCGTACGCCAACGTAAAGCCCCATCGAGTCTTCCGTGGATCACCCCTGGGGGTCCACCTGGACCACTTTGGGAACTAAGGCTCTAAAGGGTTCAACATTGGTGTCAAAATTCAGTAAGGAATATTGAATACATGTAATTTTCAAAATCAGGGAACGAAACAGGTACAGGAAAGATATATTTTCTTAAATTCCGACTTCAACATGTACAGAGTTGCAGGCAACACCTACTTCATTTATTTATTTAAGCTCTGACGGATAGTTACTTTAAAATTCATAAACATATAAATTAAAAAAAATAATAATTAAAAAATCATGAAATTATTAAATTTTGGTAATTTATTGAGTCCTATTAAAATGTATAAGTATAATAATATTCAGTTATTTAATATTAACTAAACAACTTTCAAGAGTTGTAGTAGCGCACTGGATACGGTCTCCACACATATCCAAAAATTGAAAGGTCTTGAGTTCAATCCCTGGCTGTCACGCTAATATTATTATGACTTTTCTATATTTTGGAAGATACGCACTTGGAACAGTGGGTCCCGCTTGGTGTCTCAATAACACTGACTTTAGTAAAAATTGTAGGGGACGAGATATGGGGATGACGTCACATAGAAATCGGTTGTCGTAACCCGTCCTACGGCCGCATCCCCTGATAAGTTAGGTCCAGAAAAGCAGCATTTAAATATGATTTATAACTTAATAAGCTATCTCATTTTTTTCTTTCTAGCATTACATATTTATACATATTTATAGCATAACACGTGGAGTGCCACCCGAATTTTGAAGGAAATCCCCATCAGACCACGTACGCTGCTTAGAAACGCTGGTATTGCGGTATAGCAATGCGAGACGTACTACTAACATATTGAAATTTACTCTATACAGCTTGCTAAATATATTAGGGCCAGTTTTTCTTAACTCAGTAGAAGATATTTAGAATGAAATGCGTATAGACATTAATTCAATACGTTTTGCGCCAAATCTCTTTTACCTTGACTATCGTTCGGCCCACTAGATAATTATTTCATTAAAATGCCGCAATGATAATAATCCTGTGATAAATAAAAATTAAGTAAATTTTAAGCAATTTTTTAGTAATTACTTTAAAAAACATATTTTTTTTAGTTTTATAACATATTTTACATTGTTAGCCATCGATAGCTGAGGTGGCACTCAACGTTTTAAGATCGGCTCCCCTAATCAATCTACTCTGTTCGATTATAAGTTTTCTCAATAGAAAGCCAATTAGCATAATATCTTAACTCACAACATCTAGACAGCTACATAGATCTTATCTTTCGCTTTTTAGGGTCTTGTCAAATTACAGCCATATAAATATTTTAATAATAGTTCTTCTACCAATATATAATAGTATAATAATCATCATCATTAAATCTACTATTCCACTGTAGGGCGCAGGTCTCCTTTTAGAATACAACGATGAAGGAAAACATTGTGAGGAATCCTACATGCCTAAGAGATTTTTGCGTGTGAAGTTTGCCAACCCTTATTAGACAGCTTTGTGGACTATAACCTAGTACCATAATAGTTCAACTAAAATGATCGTGCAGATATAATATTTAAAGGAAAATTGATTCGATCTAATCCTAAGATTAGATCGAATCAATTTTCTTTTAATTACTAATTACTAAAAATACTTTTATTATTAAAAATAATTATTAAAAATACTTTTAATTACTAATAATTAATTTTGTGTGCATATTAAAATAGTATTATTTAATTATTATTATTAATATTATTAATCAACTATAAGTACTTATCTAAGCGTTTATTTCATTTGTTATTAAATTTATTTTTTAATATGGATGAATAAAAATTAAGTTGGCAAAGAATCGTTGCTGCTCATGAATATAAAGCAACACTTAAGCCAGATGTCCGTAAACTTTTTTGGTTCATAAATCACTTGTCAAGGTTTTTAGTTTCAGGTAGACCCCCGCTTAGCTAATATTGAATTCTTGTTAAACAACTTCAAATGTGTTTCTGATGGCTGGTGCGGAGTCCTTGTAGATTAGCATCGACCTCTGAGGGTCAATTATAAATAACATAGGCAAACATTGATAGATTATAGACCTCCTGTTAAAAAAATGTCTTAAAAAAATATGAATCTACGGATAAATATTTTAAAATTTAATATAAATTAAATGAAATTAATCACGTTTATTGTATTTTCTTATAATATTTTTAAACTCTAGTTAATTAGTACTAATATCCAAGTTATATTTGCCCAAAGGTTGACTGGTCTCTACCAGTCAACCTTTGGGCAAATATAACTTGGATATTAATAATATAATATATGGGCAAAGATAAAGCCTATTCTCTAATAGGCTTTATCTTTGCCCATATATTATGTGAATAAAAATTAAATAATCCAAAAAGACTAACGTATAATAATAACTGCAGAGATTTTTTTTATTTAGTTCTTATATAATTATTCTCATATAACAAGTCCTAATTATGAATTAGGACTTGTTATATGAGAATAATTATATAACAAGAGTTTGATTCACTTTTAAATTAATTTGATTAAATTCAGTGTGCATTTTAATAATATTGTTTTCTTTTTTATTTTTGTCTTTGTGTAGTAAATGCTCAACCCGATATATGCTAATTTGATAGAAAATTTTTAAAAATAAAATGTTAGTCTGCCATAATTGAATAATCAAAAACTTCTTTGATTGACAGTATGATGCGTTTCAAAGCATAAAGCTATTTTAGTTGTAGTTAGTTTTCATTTTTCAATCATTGTTTTTTTTTCATTTAAATACCAAACCCGCCTTTAATCGTTCCTTAATTGTGGGAACTTGTCAAGTCAATTGTAAGTTACAAATTTATATAATAATCCGTCCATGAATTTAAACACAGACTACTGAATAAATAATAATAAGGCGAATAATAAATTAAATAATAATAATGAGTACATAAATAGAATACATTTTAGACTGCGTTTAATTCAATCGGTTTAAAAAAAGAGAAGTTTTGGTATTGGAAAGTTTTTTTTTTTGATCAAAATTATTAACTCGAGGATGCCCAGGAACGTTTTTAAGTTGTTAAACAATCTATCCGCGTGGAGCCGCAGGCAACACCTAGTACTATAATAAAAACGTAATTGGTCTAAATCTGTACATTGAATCTTTTTTTATAATTTTAATTGGAGTATACCTTATCGATATAGAGACCGAAATAATATATTTTTTTTATTTTTTTCTTTATATTTCTTTGAAATAAGATTATTTGTACATGAGACGCCTGACAAATTTGCTAAAGGAAGATCAGTGTTTAAAGAAATTGTCACGTTTTTTTTATTTACTTTAACATTAAAACCACCCACAATATTACAATTTTCATTTTTTTATTACATTCAATGCGTTATTTGAATCGACGTATTTTCAATTTCACCACTACTCTAAATTTCCTTCAAGGTCCTTCGATCCGGATATTATAATTATTCAAGAAAAATCGCGCAAATGCTACTGGCTGGATTTTGACAGAATTTTTATCATATATTGCTAGTGGTCTGGAATGAGACTTAGACTGTTTTATTTTAAAATTGTTCGATTCAATTTATGAACTTGAGAATCGCCGAGAACGTTTCAGAGTTGGTAAACGGTTAGCTAGTACGATATAATTCTATATAGCTTAGATATTTTATGAACCCCGTTGTACTAGGTAGGTAATGCCTAGCATGTTGAGTGATTTAGATCGTAATCAAATTTCTAAAAAAGTTTTAATTGAAATTAAGTAAATTGGCTAAATACCAAATAGTCGTTTCGATTTTATCACAAAAAATGCATTGTTCAAGCTAAATAAACGACGGTAATTCATGCGATTAGGTATAATACATCAAAGCTTCGTTAAGCCACTAGTCCCCCGAGTGACCCAATTAGATGGGTGACCGGATAATACAAGTTTATCTTGAATTGCACGCCTGACAGTTTTAATTAATATATTAAGGTCACGCAGCTTTGGCTATCAATACATAGAACAAAAAAGGATAAAAATGATTTAAATTAGTGATATTGTTATTTGTTTGTTTATAAATTATACGCTATATGCGTATAATAATATATACGGTGGACTTAAACTTAATGATTTTGTTAATGCTATTAATATTCATAGTAGTCTATATAGTCCATCAGAGATCGAAGATGAGTTCACTATAGTTAGAAATTGAATTTTTTGCTAGTGAGTAGCACTATACCAGCTGTCAAATATATATTTGAAGTTGATGATTTTGCGAAAATTCAATATTATTATAACTAAGCAGGGGATCTACCCAAAACCGAAAAATGTGGCAAGTGGTCTACGAGAAAAATGCACATCCTACCTTCTTTGGGTACCTCCACTTAAAGTATCCTTTACTAGTTTACCTTCTGACAATGCGGAGACAAAGTGGTAGGTGAATATTCATTATGTCTTAAAGTTAAAAGCCCAACATTGTTTTTTGCCACGATAATATCGTACGTGGTTTTAATATCGTATGCTTATAATAATAATATTTATTGATCGATAAAAACATAGAATTTACACATATAAACTTAGTGTAGAAAAGTAATACAAAATTGCTCATTAAAAAATTTGTATAACAAAAATGTGTTTAGACAACCGCAGTTTTTTCGAATAAAAATGGTTTGAATGCAGACTAAAACATTCTTATGGTACTAGTAATTCTGGTAAGATGTATTGCATTTCGTTTATAATTCGTATCCCGTCCTATTCGTGTTTGTATAACAATTCTCTGTGTTTATTGTTAGCACACGTACCTTAACTAATTTTTGAATAATTATCGTTTTTATTTTAGTTATATATACACTCAAAACCGAGTTGGTTTAGTGTGATTTGCGATCATTTTTGATTTATGCTATCACTGTTTTATTAAAGTTATTTATAAAATTAACTTAAAGTCTAATATCTATATACAATTATAAAATTGTTAAATGTCATTTTTTTAAAAATCAAAGACATTTAAGAATAAACTACTGAGATTGACTAATTAAAAGGCTCCTGAAATCAAATTCGTCGATGTTTGTTTGTTGGGGCTTCACGCAAAACTCGGCGGGTAGATTTTAGTCAAATGGTTGCAGTCTTAAAAGTACTATTCCGACTTAAATAACGTAGCATGTTTCATCAAAATCGGTCCAGTAGAATTGAAGATACAGCTTGATCCCTGTTTTATTAGTCACTATTAAGGTACAATAGCTCAATTAAAATTTATTTATTTATTATTTGTTTAACATAGGTAGTAAGCAAGTTGAATTTTATTTTGAAGTTCGCTAT
>WUAW01028946.1:3496-14909 GCA_017165845.1 Thaumetopoea pityocampa | reverse complement strand
CACCGCGACGTGGATTGATTTTGCGATGTTTTATATTTATGGGAACCATTTTTGTTTATTTATTTTCAGGTCATTTTTTTATTTTTATTTTCAGGTCAGGGAGTACTTAGTCTTTTATACTGTCTGGCAAATAGACTTAAGTATACGGATAAGCGACCCCGGCCCCCCGAGCTACTACTGTCTCTTCTTACTCCTTCCGAGATAGTAGTATCCTATACTCCATAGTCCTTTTTTCTAAATTCCATATTCCTTGTTCAATACACATTTCCTACTTCATCTTTTTTCTTTCCTCTTCACCAAGCCATGGGAACGCAATGAGGAACTTTAATACTTTTGAACCTTATAAAATGGCATCTCGTGGTTCGCCACCCGACACGTCTCGTTACCCACGGGGGCAAAATGTGGTCTGCGGATATTAACTTTGCTACATTAAACGATCTTAGCAGGTCGAAAGAAGTGGTATCGGCCTACCTCAATGGGAAAGAGGCGTGACTGTATGTATATAGTATATACTATAGTCTCTGCCTACCCTTATGGGATATCGGCGTGAGTGTATGTATCTTTTTTTTCAAATCGATGACTGTGTTGACATTTTTGGCAGGTAGCGCCATCTCTTTGACGATACGTAGAACTTATGTAACAAAAATGGTCTACGGTTATAAATATTGTTATATCCTACTCTTTGTCTCACTTTTAGTAAGTATAATAATTTTAATGAACGTCTCCGTTAGAATTTGTACTATAATTTACGAAAAAAAAGTCAAATCAGTTTAGCTGCTACCATTAGTTAGTTATTGAGTTATCATTTTTGTTAGGTCTTGCAAATTGTCTGTCATTATTCTAGACATAAAACTTCCACTATCATTATCATATTTGATAAATTATAGGGCTCCTAGGTTACTTTTTCAATATAAAGTTCTACATATTTGTCGAGTAAAACTGTGAATAGTTATGACATTAACTTCATTATATTCATCACCCCGTGTATTTTACTTTAGATGTTGCCTGTAAAAAATGGCTACGAAGTTCTTTTCAATGATTTACTTTTTTTATCATTATCATCATCATATCAGCCTACAGATATCCACTGCTGAATATAGGTCTCTTCTAATGATTACTACATCTGGTAGCTAGGAGCTATCTACATCGTCGATTGTTTGTGATCTTAATTATGCAATCAGTCCACTTATTCGGGAGCCGACACCCATAAGTCTTTCCGATTCGGAATCTCTACTCTTAACTTTAAGACCCAAACGTCCATCAATTCTATCAGCCCCGCCCACTGTCTCTTCACCTTTGCAATCCTCTGAGCCACAACTGTGACTCTGATTATTATCTGATAATTTATCTTTTAGCTATAATTAAAACTAAAATAATGCAAATACAAATTTATAATATTATAAAAACAATACAGAGAAATTTTAACTTGTGACTAGTACTGTACAGAGATGCAGACGAGGAATATAGTTATCACCATATGTGATCGGATATCAATATACTGGCAACACTAAATTATGCAATATCTATTCATATCTCCAAAACTCCCACTAAACTCACAGATTATAGTGAATTACCTCTTCCTTTCGTGCATCTATGTTCAACTGTAAAGACAGTGAAGTTGATGATGATCGAAGAACAAACCAGTGAAAAACCAGATAAGTCTTTAATAGCATAGTGTAATATACCAGTCATTATACCAAAAGGAGTCCGATGCGATAGGTATACTAGATTGCATACATGTATCATACTATAATGACCAAAAACGATGGATAGAATATTTAGAGTCATAAAAATCCAAATAATAGCTCAATATTGCTGAAATCAGAAGCGTGTAGAGAATATCTATGTCCTGTCGAAAAACTTAAAACATGAATAATTTTTAAACGTCTTCGCTTACAAGTAGCTACTAATTTTTATATTGTAACCGTCGGTTACTCCACAAAAAAAGCAATCATAATAGTTATGTTTCAAGTTTGTTGATAGTACACCATCGGAACAACAAAATACATCAGTACATACGAAATAGGAAACCTACATACTGGTGATGACGACGAAAATAATGGGAATGATACTAATAACATAATGAATGATAGATATAACAGAGATGGAATTATGTATTAATATATTTCAGAGTAAAGAAAAAAAAACGGAATTACGAATGCTCATAATAAATATTACGAACTGATGTAGCTTAATGATAGGTAGACAAAGGTCGAATACATAATAGAGGCAATAAAGAACGATTAACTATTTTCGTTTTAAATATCCTTTGACTACGAGAATTTTCATGATGTTCGTTTGTAACGTAGTTCTTGACATTTGATCAATAAAAGCCACTAATGGATACGACAGATTAACGAGACAAATAAAAGCTGCCTATAATCTCAACCTTGGGCATGTAGATTTAAGGGCGGTTGTAATTATCCGTGAAACTAATAAATTAAACCAATTTATAAACGTATAATTAGAAATATCATTGTAAAATTAATTACGGAAAAATTAATACTAAATATGGATATTTTATAATGTGGAATTTCAAAATAGTGACTGAAACCGTCGATCTACAGATCTGGAGGAATCATGATCTGGGACTAATTGTAAGATTTAAAACTTTGTAGGCGTCCCGTACTTGGACTTTGACTCTCTGAAATTTTTTTTCGGCTTTGGTCACTTTAATATTACTTCACTACCTATCAGAATACCAGCGCTGCAACACCGGGGGTTTCAATCCACCGCTGTAGCAGCAACAAGCTGAGATGGGGCTTTTTCGGATAGACACTTACTAGATATGGTAACTAGGATATTACGATTGTAAACCTATCCACTTTTTATAGATATATTCTCATTTATTTTATATATTCCATTTGCTTTCTTATTTTCTTAACTTCATTTATCGTGGTTATCCTGAATAAATGTATTCTGTTTCTTTTCCTTTCTTACTATAAAAAAAGCTTAATTAGAAAGTAGCATTTAAGTCTATCTCAGACTTAAAGAAATCATAATACGGTTGAATATTAGATGGAGTAATCTTTGTGCCATCTAAATTTAGACTTGACCTCCTCCGTTTTCGTAAGTTGGTTCCTGAATAACGTGGTTGTCGCAAGAACTGTGGGGCTATTAAGTGAAATGATATCAGATGGCCGACTGCTATCAGAATGTAGGGCGGTCACAGAAATATCACCTTCAACAAGAGCATATCCTGGCTAGCTCGTTATAATACAGCAACGTTTAACTACCATTATTTTATGATAAAATTGGTACTTTTAAAGAGCTTATAGTTAAATTGATATCGTGATAGCGTTTTTGCTTTCTAAGCCAATGAGTTCTCGGGATGTGACATATTGATTTATAGTCTCAGGCAGTTCTTGATTTCTTTAAAAAAAATATATTTTGTTAATGTAATATTCATTTTGACCCCGAATTAATTATCAATTTTTTCTATTAAAAATTTGACATCATTACGCTCGTTCTCTTTTACAAATTTAAGTTTCATAAACCTCAAACCCCTCTGGTCTATTAAATTAATTAATAAAGATGCCGGTACCTCGTCAGTCCTGGTAAGTAAGTTTGTGTGAGAAGCACAAATATTTATTTCAAAGTCACGAAGTATTTATTTATATGTATGTATCATCATCACTATTATCTACCGTTGGAAGTTCACTGTTGGACTATGGATCTCCTGCCTCTTAGCGATCGCAGTAGACTTCAATTAAATAACAGAATAATGTTGCTGCCCATTATTCTGGTACAGGCTTTGGTTAATTCTCACCGCATCTATGATAAAAATGGAGTAAGGTTATTATTATGACAGCGCTATACAGTGAAAATTATTCATATCGTTATTGGGCTGGCGAGTGTACCACAATATACTTATATTGACGCCTTTTGACGGGTTTTCAACATTAATTTCTATCTGTTTATTAATGCTAACACGGTTGGGCATTATTACCGATTCATTATGTCTAAAGTAAAGATAGTTTGGATCGATGTATGTGAAAATGTCAAGAATATTATTATTGTTATTTGTAAAACCACTGCTTCGCTCTTTATAAAAGGAGGGGTAGCAGGAAAAGCCCTGGCCGGGGCGTTAAGTCATAATATTTATCATTAACACTTTTTAAAAACAAATGAGCTAATTGAATGGAGAATGTTCAACGGTGAATGAAAAGCAAAAGATAACTAAATTAATACAGAAATGCAAATTTTATTCTCCTAATGGTCAAGTTAATGATTCATTCATTTTTATTTTCAAGTTATTACTTTTACAGCTTGTGAATATATTTAAATCGTATTTTTCATTTTGATGAATACACTTTAAGAATGATTAAAATAAACGTAATTTTGATGAAAAATAAAATACTGAATAGTTTAATCAATCACCCATATGTCCTAATTAGAAATACATACGTAACAGTAACGTCTTCCATGGGTGTGAATTTGGTGAAATTCAATATAGACTGAAACAGCTTCATTACACAACGCTGATATTAAAATTCTCCAACATAGTCCGTAGCATTTTTGAACTCAAAGTTACTAATCGAGAAGTTGCTAAAGCGATTTTTAAGACACCATGTGTTGAAATTATGGCAAATCCTTTTATGAAGACAATATCTATGCCCAATATTGGAGTTTAACAGGCCGATTATAATAGCCATTAAAAACAAACATCTATGGTATATTATTTTTACGTATTGTTTAATTTTGAAACATAAAAGGAAATATAAACGTTAATTTTAAGTCAGGTCACGTTTATCGGGAATCGAACTCACGGGGCTAGTTAACTCCGAATAGTGTATTTTGTTGCATACAACGGGGAGAGTTGAGATTCATGTATAGATCGGCATCCATTTAATGTGATCGCCAAGCAGGACTTTGAGGTGTTGTGGAAACCATTGTTGTCCTCGAAGAGTGCTTGAAAGAACGAGTTACAGAGAAGCACTGTAGTAATTATAATGTGATTCCGACGTCTTTCAGTTATGCTGAGGTAATACGGTTTTTTAGTCAGTAAGAGACTGACGTACCCCAGAAGTAGTACTATGCAAGATTTGGTCCACCACTAAAACAGTGGGACTAGTGAAAAACGTTAATTACAATGAGTTACGGTTCTCTATTTACGTGGCCCACTACGCAAGAGAAGAAGGGACATTATGGGGCTTAACCGAATTGTATTCTGGCATAACCAGCACGCTTACCTTGTAGCATGTGGATTTAAAAGATTCCCAATAAAAAGAAAGAATAAATAGTAACATTAGCGTTTTAGATAGATAGATAGAACTCTTTATTGACACACCAAAACCAGTTAATTATAGAAGAATAAAACAAACACGAAGTGTTTCAATGGGCGGCCTTATCGCTAAAAGCAATCTCTTCCAGGCAACCTTTAGCGTATTCTAATATAAATTGTATTTGTGCTATAATCATATGTTGGTTTCATTCATCATTATCATTTAACAATCTACTGTCCCATTAGAGTACAAATCTTTTTTTCATAATAGCAAATTTCACACGCTCTTGAAATAATTTGTCAGGCATATATTTACTAATAATATTTGCCTGTGCATTCTTTAGATTCGAACTCAAGATTTACTTGGTCATACTCAGCTTGGTCATACATGGTGAGCTTCACTGTTTCATCTATCAGTATTATTACCTATGATTATTACATTTTTGGTTTCCTATAAAGATACGTATGAAATATTACCTACCAGTGAATTGTTTTATATTCTAAAACAATTCAGATGTACCAATTATGAATATTTAGTCATAGAAGCAGTTGTTTCCGAAACAAAAGAGGGTCTATGATTATAATGCGATCAAAACTCACATTAATAAAACGCTGAACGTCGTCATCACCATCATGCTGGACATGGGTCTCCTCCTTATAAAGGAGGGATTTGTTATAGTCTCCACGCTTGTCAGGCATTTTAGAGATCGCAGTAGATTTTGATTGAAGAACAAGATGATACTGCTGCTCATTATCTTGATACATCTCTTTGCTGGTTCTCACAGCACCGTACAGGTAGAGATGGACTAACGATATTGTTATGTTGGTGCTACACAGTTATATAACAATACAAAAATATAACAGTACACAATTTATAGCAATCTAGGTCAAACGGCACATTTGTCGTACACAAGAAACATTTAATTCGGTAGACCTTTGCTCAAAGGCCTTTCGTGCACCGAAACCTTTAGACGCTGTAGTTTATTACCTTGCTCGGGGTCTATATAATTAGCTGCGTAATTATCGTTTTTTTTTACTTGAAAAGGAACGTGATTAATTCTTTTTGCCAATTGCTGTCTGTGGTGTACCGTTTCGTTTTGTAATTTATTGGCGACTACACCGAACATGATCTCGAAAGGCACTAAATTATGAGCTAAAGTTGTTTATCGTTTTTTTTATAAATATTGCTGTAAATTTGTATTTTGTTAGCTGATTGTGTTCTATTTTCTTAGTAGACAATTTTTCAATTTTCTACGTTGTTCATTGGATTTTGACCACTAGTTTACGAGTATATATTGGGACGAGCCCGGGGTTCGCAACATACCACTAATATGACAAAGATGGTTTATTCTTGGAATCACTCCAAGCACGTCTATAACTATTGTTCCAAATCACAGAGCATTTCTCAAAAGCCTTAGTTGTCGCAGAAGTCGCCTTTTGAAAACTCGTATCTTCATTCCAAAGCATTTGCTGAATCGCTATTAGAAACTAATTTTGCTCGGCGTATATATTTGCGTATTTTTTACACGTTTATCAAGCATACTGGATGCATCATTTGTTTACGTAAGGCTATGTACTCCGTGTCAATACCAGAACCTTGATCTAACACATGAGAGTTCCGACCGTATGTTATATGAAACAAGGTTCATATCGGTATGCCCTTACTTCGTAGGTGCATTACTTGTTTACCGTTGACTATGTTGAACTAAAGAAGGGTCGAATGTTCCAGAATTATAAATAACAATCTCGTGTGTCGATTCACACGGAGCCATTCCTAACAATATGACTGTTCAATGCTTCCATGGCTGTTTATAATAAGAACAAACTGATTAAAGGGCGATTTTTTGCCCTAAAAATTTCCTCCTACTAAGGCATGATATCTTCGACAGATAAGGTGATCAAATCACCTCTCTTATTCATCAGAAACTGTCCGCGTAGGTAACAAAAATACAGCCATGTGATATTTTCCTATATTTGAAGTTCGCGATTACTAATAAAATACAAGCCGAAAAACCACGCGACTGTAAATAGAACCTGACTGCCATTCAGCTATCGCACATGTCGGTTAATGCACGGCACAAAGCTTACACTGGCTCGCGCCAGTGGCGAGATGCCAATTGTTCGATATATTAGCCAGCGGTGGTCCTTGTAGCTGGAGTACGGAGATATCGGTACGCTTCAGTGTATAAAGCCTCTGTATTTCTGTAGTATTTGTAGCAGTACTAGTTTAGATAGCTGCAACAACTGCTTAGCGGTTCGAAAAAAAAACACTAGTGGTTTACTTGAATATTTATTTCTAACTTCACTGAACACATACATTTTATTCAAGACATGAAACGCACCGGAGATACCTTTAGTTTGCGATGCTGATCAGATGATCCTTAAAGTTGATATAAAAAGCTAGTACATAAATATATGAGACTAACTGTGCCCTGCGGTTTCGCTCGCGTGTTTAGTTTTTTTTAAATATTTATTCTTAATTATTATAAACGACATTTGCGGTGTTCCATTTAGCTAATTCACCCTCTTAGGGGTGAAGTTTTGAAAACATCGATATATGTGTACATTTATTTCTTACCAGAAGCAGGTATATGAAATGTCGTGCTTTTACCTTCAAAAGTGACGAACTTTCCATATAAACTTAAAACCACTAATTCACTCCCTTAGGGGTGAAATTTTAAAAAACGCCGATATACTTGTACATTTATTTCTAACGAGGAGGGGGTATGTTAAATTTAGTTATTCTTACATTGAAAATGACGGATTTCCATACAACTGTTCATCCCTTATTTTACCTCTTAGGGGTGAAATTTCCAAAAATCTTTTCTTAGTGGATGCTTACAACATAAAAGGCATCAACTGCTCAAGTTTGTAGCCCCGGCGGCTCTGTGTTGATGAATTAGTCAGTCAGTCAGGACAAGTAATTATATATGTATAGGTAATAGGATTCACCCTAGTGGTTATCGGTTTTCACCATAAATGGAAAGTCACGAAATAATTATAGACTTACAAAATATTTAACCATTTTACTTGATCTCTCATATCATAATGGCGGCTATTAAAACGGAGATCAGACTATATCTTCCGTTCTGTTTCACCAATTTTGATGAAACATATTGCAGTATTTAATTTGTAATCGTACTTTAAGAT
Organism: Thaumetopoea pityocampa; assembly: GCA_017165845.1. Lineage (NCBI taxonomy): Eukaryota > Metazoa > Arthropoda > Insecta > Lepidoptera > Notodontidae > Thaumetopoea > Thaumetopoea pityocampa. The sequence continues at coordinate 6,535 of WUAW01028946.1, read as the reverse complement.
TGCAACAGTGTGACCAAAATCTACCCTCTGGTTTTTTGGGTGAAGCTCGAACAAATAAACAAACAGATGTGAATAAAACAAAAGATGGTTTCAGTTTCAGTAGCTCTTATTAATCGATCTGAGTTAAATTAGGAAATTTAAAAAAATGTATAGACCAGAGGTTCCCAGACTTTTTTTCCTCATAGATCACTTTCAAAATCCCTTTCAAAACTGGTTCCGGTGTACCCCCTGCAGCTACATTTCTACCATATTCCTAAAACTCGACAAAAAATGTGAAGATTAGATCTAACTATGGAAATTTGCGTACGCCAACGTAGACCTCCCGTGAACTCCTGGGTTCCACCTGGACCACTTTGGGAACTAAGGGTATAGACAATGACGTTTTACAATTTTATAGTAATATAAATAGATAGATATAGAAGATTTTTGATACAGGGCAAACATATTCTTTTATTATAACTAACGACTAGAGCAGTAGCTGACACAGTAATGCTGCAGGCAGTCGTTAGTAACAACAAAAGTTCTACAAAGAAGTCGTGTCTTTATTCAGTGATTCGAAAGTCGCATCGTCCCACGCCAAGGACTTTCTGGGAAAAGAATTTTAACATAAAAAACCTATTCCGATGTATTTATAATGTTACAAGGTAGGTCTTCTAGTCGTTATTATTCCATTCTTTAATATCAAAGTTCTGATAGCCTCGAGCTCTCTTCAATTACTATCCATAAGATAGTTTTTCTTTGTATTCCTAACCGACTGAAGATAATTGAGTAACATTTTTTTGTGTATAACTTCATTTCAATAGGATTTTTCTATATATACATACATACATATACTCACGCCGGTATTTCATAAGAGTAGGCAGAGACCATAGTTCGCCGCATACTACGATCCTGAAACACCTTTCTCGCCTCATCCACAGCAATACTTTTTTTCATACACTTTCATCGATTAAAGGTGCTACGACTTGACCTTTTTGAAACAAGTTTTTGATTTGAGCAAGGTAGATTTTTCCTGGGTGGAGGAGACCCAGGAATAATTTATCCACTACTACAAACGCATAAATGTCTCCAAACTGACATATCTGTAACAATCGATTTGTACTATTATGAAATTTTTAAATGACAAATTTTCAAAAATTAAAGATATTTAAAAACAAACTACTCGGATCGACTAAATCAGGACTTTTGAAACTGAATCCGTCGATGTTGTTTGTTTGTTTGTTTGTACGGGCTTCACGCAAAAACCAGCGGGTAGTTTCTGATTAAACTGTTACAGTCCTTAAGGTATTATTTTGATTTAAATACTGCAGCATGTTTCCTCAAAATCAGTCCAGTAGAATTGATGATACAGCTTGATCCCTGTTTTAATAGCCGCCGTTAAGGTACGTGATGTCAAGTAAAAGCGGTTATTAGGCTTTTTATATAAACCTGTGATTATGTCGGGATTTCCCATGTAGCGGAAAACCGACATACACGTGGGCAAAATCTAGTGGTGTATAAATGTGTAGCGTGCACGATCGGAACCGCGTATAAAGTTATTAGAGTTTAGGAGTGTTTTAAAAACAAATTATATTTTAGTGATGAAACTTAAAAAAAATATGATAACGGTTATGTCGCGGCGTTATAATAATAATAATAGCGTTATTGTTGATGCTATGAGAACCAGCTGGGAGATGTACTAGCATAATTCTGGGACTCAATTAATATCTACTGATGATGATTATGATGATGACTGTTAACTGGTAGGAAAGACTGCTACTCACCTAAAATTTGACTGTCCAACACCTGAATATACGAATTTCACTAAATAAATTCATTTCGTTTACCTTGTTCTTCAATTTGCCTATCCTATTATTCATGATATGTATTTTCATGGATAACCCTTTTTGTAATCCGCTTTATTTTAATAGATTTGGGTGCATGCTCAAGTTAGTCTACTGAAAAACTAATTCCCTTATATGGATAACAACTGAAGTATAAGTGTCTACAACTCTTTCGTCAACATTCTTATCAAAACCTGAACAAATAGATCTAAAAGAAATTACACAATGCGTCGATATTTAAGTTCTGTCCTCCACCAAACAAACACAGCATGTATATGAAAAAGAAAAAAAAAATGTTTACGTATTTCTGACCGCAAGTAATAAATTAATGTCTGCTTTATCAAGATGTAGTTGTCCTATTTTTGTTGGCAGACGACGTTTGTTAAATGATTATATTCAAGCACAACTATGAAATACATCACATATTAAAATAAGTGTTTGTTTAGCCTAGTTCATGTGTAACTATGAATAAATATTATTATTTAAATATGTTTTATTTCTTGATAAAAAAATATAATATACCAGCGATAATATAATACATTTATTAAAGAAGAAAATTAAAAATTTGTATATTATTTCTTTAATGTATATCGCCAGAATAATGTCTAAAAATAATAATGAATAATGTCTATATATTTATAATAAATAATGTCTTTAAAAAAACGAAAAAAAAATGATAGCGTCAGTCCATTTCTTCTCGTGAATGCTGTGTGAACAAGCTAAGAGATGTACCATGGATAATGGCAGTAGCGTTATATTGTTATCTGGTCAAAATTTATTGCGAACTTCAAGACGGCTGCGGATGCAGACGTCTCATAACAGCTCGGTGTGACGATCATAAGAGAAGGCCTATATCCAGTAGTGGACGTTTGTGAGTTAATATGATGATGAACATAAACTTGATAGTTACGATAACTAACTATACATGTATATTAGAAAGAGAATAATCAATAAAACGTGATAGAATATATAATCACGGGATACATAGTAAATTATGTTAGACAAGGAAGAATAGATATGATAGAAGGATTATCATAATCATCCTCAGTCCATATCGTCCCCACTGCAGGGGCACGGACCTCCCGTGATCAGGAGGACGATTAGGCCGTAGTCTACCGCGCTGGCCTAGTGCCTATCATGCAGGATTCCTCACGAAGTTTTCCTTCTCCGTTAAGTACAATGGTGTCTACAATGTAGACCGTACATGAATTACAAA
>WUAW01028938.1:7582-18808 GCA_017165845.1 Thaumetopoea pityocampa | reverse complement strand
TGAGTTAGGCTTCGTGGCAAAGTTAGATATTTGGATTCATCATGAATTGTCCGAAAAAAAATAAGGAAGACGGAGTTGCACAGTGTATTGACCTCCTAAATTGTCAGACAATTGAAGGGTTCCTCCGATGGTTGGTCACTGGTGATGAAGAGGGGGTCGCGTACAAAATTGTGAAACGCCGTCGTGCAGTCTGCGAAAAAGGGGAAGCCCCAGCATCGACTGCGAAATGTGCAAAGTTTCACTATGTGTGTGGTGGGATTCTGAGGGAATTATTTATTGGGAACTGTTACCACCTAACAAAACATTAACTGCTACCATTTACTGTCAACAGGTGGATCAGCTTCACGATGCGACGCGAGGAAACCGTCCTGGACTAGATAACCGTCATAAAGTCATTTTTCACAAGCTATCATTGTTCAGCAAAAATTAAAGGAATTTGATTGGCAAGTTTTACCACGGCAAGCATACTCTCCTGGACCTGCCCCGTCGGATTTTTATTTATTTCGCTCTTCAGAAAATTATTTGCACAGTAAATATTAAACAGCAGATAATCTGCAGTGCACTCTAATACAGTTTTTTTTAGCGAAAAATGTAACAACTTTTACAAAACGGGCATTGAAAAATTGCCCATAGCAGCAAGTTATAGATTCTTAAGGTGAATATGTTATAGATATTAAGTGAATAAATAATTATAAATATAAAGTTTTTTTTGTTTAAAACCCGAAAGAACTTACACACAACCAATAATTTGGTGTCTACAATGTAGACCGTACATGAATCAGAAATATCTCAGAGTTACGGGACCGGGTCGAACCTGCGACCTTCCGATTGCAAGCAAATTGAGATCAATCTACCATAAAATAAAATTGAAGAGCCCGTAAAACTATTTTCCTATATAACTGATGAGCACATGTTGACACCACACACAAGCGTCGAAGACAATACCGGGTCACGTGCGCCACAGCCGCTAGTAGATAATGTCATATGCATGCGTGGCGCGTAATGGACAGGATTCGCACGACGAGGAGTGCAGCCGATGCACCGCAGGCTGCAACGTGGGAGGGAGACAGCGCGAGTTCAATGGTATTTGATATAGTGCAATGGAGTTCTTTAACCCCTTAGCCTACCTGCGATTGTTGCGAATGAGGCAGCCCGGCCGTTGTCCCTGACTGCACCACTATCAAGCACGTATCTTTATAGGTCGCTGCTAGGCGGCGTACCGATAGCATATTCATTCAACGACAGTACTTAAAAATTAAAATATGCATGTATACATTTACATCAGTGAGTAAGAAGCTTAATTCTATTTATTAAATGAATAATCCACACAAGAGAAAAATAATAGAAAATGTTATATACATAAATTTTCAACCATAGATTATATAGACTTATGAAAGATTTCAACCACAGATTAAAGAAAAAAATAGCAGTGACGGAAGAAAAATATTAGATTCCAAAACATCACTATCCTCAGTCCATAAACGTCCTCACCACATGGGCACGGACCTCCCCTGATCAGGAGTGGGATTAGTCGGTAGTCTACCACGCTGGCCTAGTGCAGGATGGTAGACTTTTCACACCCATGCAAGTTTTATAAGGAAGTTTTCCTTCTCCGTTGAGTACGATGTTTTTTGGCATCTGAAGCTTTAATAAGAAAAAGATAAGAAATGAACTGTTTACATATTTTTAAAAGGAAGTACGCTTATATAGATAAAATATTCATAAAAGTAATATCCGGGAAAATCCACAAAGTTCCGCGATACGAATTCCTCAAAATAATTGTTTAGAAGTCTCCGTATCTTTTCAATTGTTTATCAGCAAGCACAATTTTACGAGTTCCATTTTTTATTATTAAAGTCTTTTTAAAAAAAGTTTATCAGCTTCGAAACTGTCAAGTGAGATAACAGTGGTCCAAAAATTGTTATAAAAGTTAGAAAAAAGATTATTTACAACACAAGGAGTATTTAGAACATTGGGCTACTATTATAAAATTGTTAAATGTCAAATTTTAAAAAATCAAAGATATTTAAAAACAAAGTACTCAGATCGACTAATTAAGGGCTTCTGAAACCGAATCCATCGATGATTATTTGTTTGTTTGTTTGTTCGAGCTTCACGTAAAAACCGGCGGGTAAATTTTGATTAAACTATTACAGTCTTAAAGGTACCTATTCGGCCTAAAATACTGTGGCATGTTTTTTCAAAACCGGTTTAGTAGAATTAAAGATACAGTTTGATCCATGATTTAGTAGCCGCCGTTAAGGTACGAGAGATCAAGTAAAAGTGGTTTTAAGGCTTTTTATATAAATCTATGGTTGTGTCGGGATTTCCCATGTAGCGGAAAACCGACATTCACGCGGGCGGAGCCACGGGCAAAAGCTAATAAATAATATTTTTGGTGAATCGCTGCCATTTGTGAAGGCTGGCAGCATTTCTTCTCTGGATAGCAACGCTGATTCTCTGGGTTAGGTATGTACAGATCTCTGATCATGAGCGCCTAAAATTCGATGTGCACTTTGACCCTACGGATCCAAAATCAAATTGTTCAAACCGACAACCCGATGTTAGGATATTTTATCCACTCGCGATATTTGGCAGAATTGGGGAAGTTGGAACAGTGCTAAAGTATCCGTCCCGGCTTTAAAGAAATAATGTTCATTCGATGAGGGTTCTTATTACACTCCTTACGAGACCATTTGGGAGCGTTATGGAGATAACGGCGGGGATATTGGTGGCGATTGATGTGAAAGATGGGGATATCGGCAAATACCTGGCGACTGATGTGAAAGATCCAATCCAATCAGCGCAAATCAAGCACATGAGGCCGTTTTGATTAAAGAGATATACATATGACCATCAACGAATGCACAGTAAGGAAGCAGTATATTTTCCAACTGCAAGGATAGTGATGTAACCAAGTGGGCATGCCAATCACGTCGGACTGCAGCTAGTGGCATATCAACCATTATCTAGGATTTAAAAATTCGCAGCAGGTGTGCGGGCGGGGAAGGTGGCGGGCGGGGGCCGCTGGACTGGTTTCCGTTGTTTCGCAATAACGCGGGTTCAATGACGTCTCAGTACTTATAATTGGTGGCGTGTCATGGATACAGTCTCGACCCCTTCACTTCGGCTCTATGTGTACGGACCCTGAAATTGACCACTATTATTATTATAATAGGAATGGTTGCCCTAAATTAATGTATTATCTATTGTTATACTATTATGAAATTGTTAAATGTCACATTTTGATGATCGAAGAATTTAAAAAAGAACTATCCGATCGACTATTATTAAGACCTTCGGAAACTAAATCCATCGATGTTTGTTTGTTTGTTTCTTTGTTCGAGCTTTACGCGAAAACCGGAGGGTAGACTTTGGTCTTAATGGTACTATTCCGACTTAAATACTACGACATGTTTCATCAAAATCGGTCGAGTAGAATTAAAGATACAGATTGATCCCAGTTTTAGTAGCCGCCGTTAAGGCACGAGAGCTCAATTAAAAGTGGTCTTAGGCTTTTATATAAATCTATGTTTATTTCGGTATTTCCCATGTAGCGGAAAACCGACATTTACGCGGGCGAGGCCGCGGACTAAAGCTAGTATTGTATATATTTTCATTCTATATTTGTTTAACTGGAACTACCCTAAGTACTAATAAAGTCTTTTGAACTTATATGTTGAAATTTATGAAGCAACTTCACCATTTGACGAATGATTGGTTCATTGGCAGTAGCTCTGCTTTCTGTGGCAATTTGGTTTCGGATCCGAGTCTTGGTGGGGAGAAACTTTCTGTGGTGAGCACTAATGTTCGTATCCGAGTCATGGACGTTTACTTATGTATGTATTAGCATTTAGCTGTATAAGTAACTATACCGTTGTCTAGTACCCAAGACACGGGGAACCCTAATTTGGAGCTAGATCAATGTGTGCGAAAAAAAATGTTGCCACAATATCTATCATATTATTCAGTGCTGTGAGAATTTGCGCTTGGTCTTTATAGATCAGGCGCAAATTCTTATAGTACTTAATAATATGTTTAAAATAATATGTTAAAATTAATATTTTACCCACACGGATAATGACAGTATAGGAAAATAAAATTTGGGCGCATTGTCTATGGATTCGTTATCAGGTCGACATAAATAGGAGGGTGATTGTGTACAGTGTACAGTTTGTACAGCGATACGCCGCGCCGGCTCTGGACGTTTCCTCTAGATAACAAAGTGATCGTTACGAAAGGGCGCACAACTGCCGAACAACAACACCTCTGCTGACCCACAAAGCAGATAACAACGAAAGTAAATAGACTCGATAAATAATTCATATACAACACATATATGTATAATTTACTAATATTAGTTCAATGCTGACCTCTATAACATTGAATATACGATAACTCATTATTGGTATTTTGAAAGCGGTAGTCCAATAAGTTCTATTGTTTTGATGACTTGTCAGTTTCGGTTGAAGAAGTGTTGGTATGTGTGTAGATGTAAGTAAAAAGTGTTTGTTTGTTCGTGAAAGCGCGAGGCGCGCTGCGCCGCGGCGTTGACCTCACTCCGCGAGCGACGACCTAGCCCCGCCGCGCACCGTCAGCTCAGCCAACTAGACACGATCAGCGCATGCATTGTATAAGGTAATCGTCACTTAATCTGATTCTAGTTAATAACGCTCTTTGTCCCTCCAAAGAAACAGTTAATATTTGACATGCACGGAGAAAACTATTATTTATTTACAGTTGATACACAAATGGTACACGGGCGGGTTTAATGCCTGAGGCATTTACTACTAGTCGACTTGTTGATAGTGTTGACATAATTTATGGTAGATGAAGTATTGTACATTTGGCAAGAGTATTATAGAATGTAGAATGGATGACGGATCATTATGTTTGCAATACGAATTTTATTGTTAGCCCCGATAGAAATATTACTTGAAGAAATTAGCAAATTCGTTTTAACATTTCGTGGTTGTTTAATAAAATGATATTATTGTTATGCTCGATAACGCCTTTATCTTCACAAAACATTCGCAGGAATCAGTGACGCTATGCTACTATTTTGTACACACAAATTTTTTTCACACATCGATCTAGCTCCAAATTAGGATTCACCGTGTCTTGGGTATTATACAATGGTATACTTACATATATAGATATATATACATATATAATGCTAATACATATATAGTATGTACTATGGTCTCTGCCTACCCTTTTGGGATATTCGGCGTGAGTGTATGTATGTATGTACATATATAGATAAACATATATATTAATAGTCATGCTATTAACAACACGATGCAGACAGTATAGGTAAGATTTTTTTATTTGATCACTATATTTATTTATTTATTTACACTTCATACATTATATAGGTAAAGGTGGATTTAATGCCGAGGGCGTTCTCTACCAGTCAACCTTTGGGTAGTGCACAGACAATGAAATAGATGTAGCAATAAATGTAATCTAAAGTCGATGAAAATACAATAAATAAATAAATTATTAATGTACATATAAAAAAATAAAATATACTAATATAGTATACTAATAAATACAAATAATAATATAAATTGTTGTGATGATTCTGATTAATTCACGTAAAGTATTATAAATATTCAGGTTATTCATAATGTAAATAATATTAAAAACGTGAAATTTTCGGAGCGAAAAATTGGGATACGGATATCTGACTTGGCTTGTAACAAGTGGAAAGAATAGTCTCTGCCTACTCCAATTTCGGTAGTGTACCTGTCACGCGGGAGATCAGGGTTCGATTCGACGCCGGAGAGGCAGGGAGAAAGGCGTGACTGTATGTATGTATGTAATGTTGAATTCAATTCATGATCGAATTATTCGGTGAACACGCGGCGCGGCGCGGTGCGGCGCGGCGCGGTGCGGTGCGGCGCGGTGCGGTGCGTGTTTCGTAAGCGGCGGCCGTGGTCGATGACTCCGAACGTTCTAGTGCTCACATCTCTCCGCGTTACGTAACTGCGAGAAAGTTGACATCCGCCGAGTGCGCGCGCGCACCCAGTATTTTTCAGCACAAGCGCAGTACCGTATATTAAAGCTTAATTATTAAATCGACACTCAATAACGGCGTCACTCCATCTCCTCCCGTTGACGCTGTGGGAACCGGCCGAGGGGTGTACTAAGGTAATGGTCCATGGTAGCGTTATCCAGTAATTCTATCGCAATCTACTGCGATTTCCAAGACGCCTGCCATGCCTGGAAACTATGGGAAATCACCATTCATTCATTCATTCATCCCAACCCATATTCGTCCCCGCTACAGGGGCTTGGACTTCCCCCGATCAGGAGGAAGATTAGGTAGTCTACCACGCTGGCCTAATGCGGATTAGTGGACTTCACACACCCATGCTAGAATGCAGATTTTCTCACGAAGTTTTCCTTCTCCGTCGAGTACATTGGTGTCTACACTGTAGACACCAATGTGAGTTGTCTCTGTAATCGCCACGCCATCAATGTACTTACCATATACTCGTCTGGTACAGCAAGTGAACATAGTATGTTCGCCTACACGGAATGTCATTGTCACAACGTTATCAAAATCGAGGACATTTTTATATAATTCTGGGTCATTGTACCGAGGCGGTGTTTTGTGCGTGTTATCACCGCGCCGCTATCGAGCGGGTAAGTAATATATGTCACTGATAACGCGCACAAGACAGTCGCTTTGTTTATTCCAGCGACTACATTGACTCCACTTAGATATACAATTTCCTATTATGTAAGGTGAAGGTTAAGAAGTATCGAATCCAGAAGTGATTATCGCATATATCCATGTTCTGCAAAGAGACCGACGATCCACCCAACTACTGGTTTCCCAATATCTAGACCTGGCTGCATAATAATAATTATGATTCACTATTATTAATTTTTTTTGTACTGACATAAATGAGTGTGTGTACATGTGTGTTTATTGTGTAGTTACAAGTGAATATTTCTCAGGAGATTCCATCATCATCATAATTGGAAATGCTTAGTAGAAATCGTGATGTTCAATAAATATACTCATTTGACAGCGTTGTTAGGTATCAGATTTATTTTTGCTATTTTATTACAATTTATAATATTATAATCCTACACATTGCACAGCACAACATTGATAGTAATTTTTCACAATCATAACTTAAAGTTTAAGTTTAATTCTTAAACTCACAGTTAAACTTTAAGCAAAACCAACTTCGCACCTAACCTATAGTTTAGTTTATTGCACAATGACGTCACACGTGGTCACGTGAATATACTGCCGCGTTTATTAATAATATTTTTTATTTAAATTGAGAAAATATATGTTTTCGTTGCATTTAAAGTTGTAGAATTAAATTAATAATTGTACGCGGGTATGATTTTGAACATATAGAGTTAACAATATAATTTTTCAAACGTTGTCCACTCCCAAATTAATTTATTCTTCGTTAAAAATCTCTATTACACAGTCAGTGAATAAATTATCGCCCATATTACAACCGTGATATATAACAATCGAACTTATGATATGGTATCATAAGGCCGATAATCGAGACTACACACAGCGGAACTTATTTCACGTTCTTACACACATGTGTGTATCAGGAGGCCCGTGTCAACGTACTTCTAGTGAACTATCATGAGTCAATAGTTGACGTACCGACTTAGTGTAGCGGAATCTTCTGTGACAATAGAATCATACGGTGATCGACAACGCCAAAGATATCCAACAGGAAGTAATTAATTAGGTATGGCTGATAAAAGCCGTGTATGTAACATTTGTGTAAAAGAATAATTTTTTGTTCATGTAAAAATACAGGTAACTTTAGTTTTATATGATTTGTTATACGAGAATCATCTTGTCGAGATTTTTATTTGAAAACCATTAGTCTTCTGCATAGCGGTCCGTGGAAATCCACCGGTAGACACAGGCCTCTTCTTAAAAAAGGAGGAATTTGCCATAATGTCCGCGCTTGGCACGTGTCTCGGAGATCGCAGCAGATTTTGATTGAATAACAGTATAACGGCGCTGCCCGTCATTCTGATACAACCCTTAGCTGCTTCTCACAGCGTCCACCGGATGAGATGGGGTGACGCGTAAGCCGCCTTCCACGACTTCCACGGCCTGGTGTTGATGATGAACGATTAACTATAGGAATACGTACATTATAGTTGTTAAACTACCAACACCGATAAATGTAAAATTTCACATACGCGGAATAAGCCTAAGATATACGAGTCTGTAACTACAATGTTTTATAATGATATATAATACACTAACTTTTGACCGCGGCTCCGCCCGCGTGAACATCGGTTTTTCGCTACATAAGAAATCACGAATCAATCACAGATTTATATAAAATGTTGGTAACCACTTTTACTTGAGCTCTCGTACCTTAACCGTGGCTACTAAAACAGGGATCAAGCTGTATCTTCAATTCTACTGGATCGATTTTGATGAAATATGCCGCATTATTTAAACCGAAATGGTGCCTTTAAGACACCATTTCGATAGTTTAGCAAAAATCTACCCATTGGTTTTTGCGTGAAGTTCGAACAAACAAACATCGACGGATTTGGTTTCAGAAACCCTTAATTAGTCGAGTGTAGTTTTTTTTTAATATCTTTGATTTACAAAAATTGACATTTAACAATTTTAAAATAGTATAGATAAATAACTATTGTAGTTACGATTATCTACATCGTTGAATGTAGGGTGATTGACCCACACACGGCAGATATTTGTGCAATTGTGTTTGTTAAATCGCCACAAGGACACCGTTTACGTCAGCCGGGGTAATCACCCAATATACTGCGTGGTCGCGATCGTGTCACACGATATCTATCTTTATTACGTCCGCATAAAGTTAATTCTGCGTATGTTCTTCAGATGATAAGGCGGAGAGATTGCGCGTGGCATTATTAGGTGAGAGAGAGGCAAAGATTTAAAGGTCATTAATACAGGATGCCAATCACATTTGAGATTACAACTGATTGGTAGTATGGCAATGACCCTGTCTTATGTACTAATGTGTCTCGGGTTCGAACCCTACTAGGGACAAACTTTGTGTGATGTGTACAAATGTATAGCGCTATGAATGTAAATCAGTGATGACGTTAATGATTATGTCACAAACTCAAACAAAAGGCAGGAGGCAGAAGTAAGAAAGTACTTATAAGATTATTTATAAGATACATTTGCAAACTAGGGTTGGCGCATATTACAGCTGAAGTTCAAAGTAAATAGTTAACGCGGCGGACTCAACACCACAGAATAGGTAGGTGCAGAAAGTCGGCGAATACAACGAGAAGTTATAATAACTTTATAATACTTTGAAACCTCAGAGAAAAAGTTTTAAAACAACGATTACAAATTAAAAATAAAACAGACTAAGTATTACTTTAAGATAAAATAGTTAAGTATAATAGTATAAATATTTTCAACAGTAAACGCTTAAAACTATTGTTTATTTACCTTGATCTTCGTGATAAAACTCGATAAAATAAATTCGAATATGCGACTAACCTGGCATCCCAATTAGATTTAATAGTGCATGATTATTGAGACTGTACAGTGTTATAGATGGCAGCACTAGCGCAACAGTCGAGCGTAAGTAACTAAAATCAAGCTCGTTCAGAGCCGGCTCTCTGTACCTGTCTATTCTATGGCAACACCGGTGGCACAATGCGATCAGACAGGCCGGTCATTCACCCTCGCACTCCCCCTCCGCCACGTCGAGCACCCCAACGCACAACCCTTCGTATTTCTACGGTTTCCTAAACTGTTTTTTCCGAAACATTTACCCCAATTGTGAATTCAATATTACCACAACAAATTCACTCATTTAATTATTAATTTTATAACAAATTATTTGTTACTTAATAAATAGTAAGTGTGTATAAATATATGATAAGATGTATAAATATTACATAAAAATGTAAATGGTGTATGTAAAAGTATAATTATTATTATTCATTAGTAAAACGGCAGTTAAAATATTGCATAACATATTAGCACGTCGTTTTAATATTACGAAACGTTGCTATCATGTCAGCAACAACTATAAAAAGGACAGATTCTCAGAAAATACCAAAAAATTATTTACATGTATTAAATTCAATATTTTTGGCCAATAATAAAGCAGTCAGTTATATAAGAATACTTTTCACTTCTAGTGCTTGTAATGTTCTAGTTCAGAGGTTCTCAAACTTTTTTATCTTGTTTTTAGATCACTTGTAATGTTTTTTACTATTGGATAGAGCCCCCAAAGCTTAGTTAATATAACATTGTTGTAAATTCAAATTTATTAACTTCAAATGTGTTTTTGACAGTTGGCGTGGACCCCTTGCACCTCATCGTCGATATAGTCACTTTGGGTATCAATGGTTTAGACCAGAGATTCCCAGACTTTTATTTCTCATAGACCACTTTTAAAATGTAGCTGGTTCCGGTGGACCCCTGCAGCTACATTTCTACCATATTCCCAAAAGTCGACAAAAAATGTGAAGATTAAATCTAGCTATGGAAATTTTCGTACGCCACCGTAGACCCGCGTCGAGTCTCCCTTGGATCCCTGGGGGTCCACCTGGACCGCTTTGGGAACTAAGGGTTTATAGTAAAAGAAAGAACAAAATTTCCCAGTGTCGTGATATTCAACGATATGAACCCTGAAATATTAATAATATACAATGTAGATGGGATTGCGTAAACACGGAAACGCTTGAGTGCCGTTAACCGGGTAACTGTATGCGTCTAGTCTAGAAGGATCCTACGTATGCACGCCGATAGAATAGTGGACACGTCCTGAATGAATGAGCAGTTATTCGTTCGTTAATGCCTACCTCACAAGCACATGAACCAACTAGGATAGATGCTATCGCGTCGGCTGTATCATGCATGCATGGCTGTGAATATTTTTTTTTAAAATAAAGCTGGGCCATTTCAGTAGGTCACATTTGACACTTGATCAAAATAACTTTGTAAAGGCGGCCCCGCATTATTAATATTTTTTTTCAAACTTTTAACTATTTTCACTTAGTAAATATATATTTATTCCAATGATAAAAAAAGATAATTTTACGATTTACTTCGACTAATAAATCTTTATACTGACAGATGTCAAACGTGGCCTATTAACCAGAGCGGTCAAATGACCGCTTCTGAGGCTTTAATCAAAAGGTTTTTTTAAATATTATACGATAATTATTTTGTATTTTATTGCCTACTAGCTA
>WUAW01028926.1:0-21186 GCA_017165845.1 Thaumetopoea pityocampa | reverse complement strand
TCACGGCATGCATAACTAAGTAGCCGTGGTTGCGGTAAACAAGTTTATTGGGATAAAATGAATGTTCCTATGTTGATATATTGCCAACGGATGCATGCGGAATGGAAAATTTTATATTCGAGAACTACGATTGTAATACGATGTAGGTGTGTAATGTAGAGAGTGAATTGATTTTTACTAAGAAAAGAAGTTGGTTTGTAATAAAAGTAGTTGATTTTTACTAAGAGAGTGAATTGGTTTTTACTAAGCTAGTATGTTTTACCAGCCTAGGTTACATCGCCACTAATTATCAGGTGGGATTGTAATCAAGTACTAGTGGGACTGTAAGCTTATGTATGAAAAAATTCTTCAACCATATAACTTTTTTTATATTTTCTGGATATTATTTTTCCTCACACACATTAATCTAGCCCCAAATTAAAATTTCCTGTGTCTTGGATACTAGACAACGATATAATTGCTTATATGGACAAACGCCAATACAAATGTAGACAAACATTCGCTACCCGTGTATAAAGGTTCGTGCTGATCACACAAACTTTGTTCCTATCGAGATCCAGTATAGATTGTAAGATCACTACATACCACTGAAGTAATCAATCGGCGGATTAAATAATTTAATAATTATTAATTTTTGAAAATTGTATACATAATAGCTCTCGCCCGCGGCTCCACCCGCTTAAATGTCGGTTGTCCGCTACACGGAAAATCCCAACACAATCATTATAAAACTAGCTTTTGCTCCCGGCTTCGCCCGCGTGAATGTCGGTTTTCCGTTACATAAGAAATGCCGACGCCATTATAGATTTATATAAAAAAACAGATTTGGTTTCAGAAGCCCTTAATTAGTCGATCTGAGGAGTTTGTTTTTTAATGACTTTGATTTTTGATAATTTGACATTTAACAATTTTATAATAGTATAGATAGATGAAATACTACGATAAACTCCAACACCGTTTAACTGATCACCACGAAACTTGATTTATCGAGGTGTTTTTCGTTAAAACTTTGACTGCCTACTACGAGATATCTCGTAAGTTGTTTACTTTCCCAGGACACCAGCTACGAGTTATCTCGTCCCTTTATTACTTGCCGTTTTTATATGCCATATTTGCGAAGAAACTATTACTATGTACTATTATTAAAGTTTTTAATAAATAACATGATTAAATTAAGTTGCCTCTGTAGAGCACTATCGTGAAAAATTCCGTGGCAGTCAATGTGTTAGGAAGGTTGTTATGCTACCTAATTTACTTTAACTTGCTACTAGATGGCGCTGAAGTATATCAAATTCTATACCATTCACGTAATCGTCATTAAAAATTGATAAACTTTAATATTTATAAACGGAAAATAGCAATTAAATAGTGCTATCTGAACGGAGCTGTGGACTACAGCTAGTATCATATAAATGTAATTATATATAAATGGCTTATGTCCAGCAATGAACTTCAATAGGCTGATGATGACGATGATAGTGTGTCAGCAGGGTATCGAACTCAAAACATATCGATTTCCATATTTGAGGCGAGGCTTTATCCACTACGCTATAATGACTCTCGATAATTCGACAGTAAATATCTAGACGCATTAAATCCTATTATTCTTTATTTCACTAGAATAACACGACTAAATTTTTGAATAGTGTTAAAAGTGTTATCATTAGATTATACCTAACAGCAATTTTTAGGTTTGGCTTAAATTTAATTAAAGCGCTTTAAGGCTATCAGGTGGGCGCACAAAATTCACAAGTTAAATCCGGAACAATTGTTGTATTCCGACACTTGAAACAATTTTCAGTTACTAACCCGCCGGCGGTTTGGAAAACCAATCAAATATTTTAATGGATATCAAAGTAATAATTGTTTGTAATATTGATAAAAGTGGTTAATAGTGATATTAGTAGTCTAGTGGTGCTAAATACGATTTGTAATCAAACGATTGTAGCGACAGATCAAATAAATGGTAGCTAACATATAGCTACCAATGAAGATTCTTTTCAAAACTCCCAAACATTGGCGCTAAAAAAGAGTGGCCTTGTTCTACCTCATGTACGGTTTTTGAAAATTTTAAATTGTAGACATCAATGCATTCAACGGAGAATAAACCTTCGTGGGGAAACCTAAAATCATATCGGCTTGGTTGTGTGAAGTCTACTAACCTGAATTAGGTCACCGTGGTAAAATACGAGTTAATCCTTCACCTAATTAGGGAGATCCATGCCCCAATAATAGGGACACATATGGTCTTGGGATGAATATTGATAGTATTGATTCATTACTTTTTCAAATCCCACTATATACATAATATGTAGAAGGACGCTGGAGAATTTTATTGGGTGGTTGAAAGACCCAAAATTCCTGCAGTGTTATTCCTGCACTTAAAACCAGTGCAACGCGGGTGCAGACATCATCCCACTCATAAAAAAGGTGTACACGTTGTGTGATGAGCACAAATGTTTGTACAGGCAAATCTGTTTGAAGATGTTGTGCGTTTGTAGTAGTGTACGGCCAGCAGATAAATAAATAAATAAATACTTTACATACATACACTCACACCGAAATTCCATAAGGGTAGGCAGAGACCATAGTACATACTACGTACTTACATATAGTCACGCCTCTTTCCCATTGGGATAGGCAGAGACCATTTCTTTCCACCTGCTACGACCGTTTACTGTAGCAAAGTGGCTATCCGCAGTCTAAATTTCGCCCCCACGGGCAACGAAACGTGTCGGGTGGCGAACCACTACGCTGCCATTTTGCAAGGTTCAAAAGTGATAATATTCCTCATTGCCTCCCCACAGCTTAGGGAAGAAGAAAGGAAAAAAAATGAGGTAGGAAAGGTGTATTGAGCAGGGAATATGGAATTTAGGAAAAGGACTATAGGGTATAGGATACTACTATCTCGGAAGGAGTAAGAAGATACAGTAGTAGCTCGGGGGGTCGGGGTCGCTTACCCGTATACTTAAGTCAATTGCCGGACAGGCTAAAAGTCTAAGTATCCCCTGACCTCTTTATTTACTTAACATTCCATACGTTTCTCTGACCATAAAAAATACTTTTTTAATTTTTATTCATTTATTTATTCTTTAGTGTACACGAAAAGGTAAATACATTTGTAAATAAAGAAAAAAGATGTAAAAAAGCAAGCTTAACTCAGAAATAGAGATTTCTTCCAGATAGCCTTAGAATGTAAAAATATATGAAATTAGAAGGAGAATAGGATCTAGTGTACTAGGTAAAGAAGCGTACGTACATATATACAAATACCCCAACACACTAAGATATGTACATACATATATCATTTTGAGAGAAAGTGCTCCTTAACTTTTTTCTGAAAACAGAGAGGAGCTATATACAGAATAGAATGAGGAAGTGAGTTTCATAGGCATACCGCACGCACGGTGACTCACTGTAACGACTGGATTTGTGGTTCGGAATACTCAAACGAAGAGAAGAGCTTGTGCAGCTGGGTTCTCCGCTGGGGATAAGATGTAAAGCGTTTCTGGAGACAGGCTGATGAGTTCAAGTTGTGAAGAATAGAATAAAGGAAAGACAGAAGAACTTTTTTTATAGGTATTAAACGTAATTTTATA
Source organism: Thaumetopoea pityocampa (assembly GCA_017165845.1). Taxonomy (NCBI): domain Eukaryota; kingdom Metazoa; phylum Arthropoda; class Insecta; order Lepidoptera; family Notodontidae; genus Thaumetopoea; species Thaumetopoea pityocampa. The sequence continues at coordinate 17,587 of WUAW01028926.1, read as the reverse complement.
TTAGTAACTTCTAAAGCCTTATAAGTGACTGATACGACAATACGAGGCACGTGGTAGCTAGCGCAAACTGCTTTATCCCAGTTTTAGTTACTGTGTATACACTAACACTACCACAAAAGTAAAAACTTCTCCAAGCTGATTTATTTGTACTCTATTCTTTGACTGAGAGCAAGCGGGTTATACCCGACTCCTACTAACTAAAACACTGCCGTATTCCACTAACGTTTTTATAATGAGCCATGGGAACACATGAATAAGCAATCCTAGATCTATATTTGCATGTCCGTAGTTATCGTACACTCTCTACCCGCAGAAATTTTGCTGGAATCACCATGTAAACATACCCATATTTCTTAGGTAAGCTTTAAACACTTGAGGGTTGATGCACAGCTCAGCCGACAGTTACATGCGTTCTTGTTGCCTGCAGACCCTTCATCATCATTATCATCATCTGCCCGTGAAATTCCACTGTTGGTCGTGGGGTTTTCCTTAAAAAGGAATTTGCCACAATCTCCGCGCTTGGAAGGCGTTTTGGAAATCGCAGTAGATTTCGACTGAATAACAGGACAGCGTTACTGCCCATTGATTGATGTAGTGATACTATTACTATGACAGCGCCATATACAATATAATGCAGGTCCTTATTAAGGCGGAATTAAGTCGGCGATGATTCACCTTCTCCGCCCAGCTTTTCGTTGGCGGACAGTTCACGCTCATACAATAATCTCATCAATTATTTCATGGTATACAGGTACTTCTTTTTTTAAATTTTTCTCCTTTAGACAAAACCCTTCTTCTATTTGTAGAAATCTAAAAGAAAAAAAAAACTGACTGCTGTCATTGTCAAAAAATAACCAAATTTCATGTGTAGGTAAATAAAATTTATTGTTGTAAGTGACTGTAACAGAATATTTTTAGAAAAAAATGTTAGTAAAAAGAGAAATGGACGACGAATTTAGACAAAAAGTGGTTTGTTATGGTGTGATAATTCTTATACTTGTGTTCATTATGAAGATAGCAAAGCGAAGACCGAGAGGAGTTCACGGTGGTAACAGAGATTATGCAAATATCGAAGTCTCACCTAAACCGTGCGTATGCCCACATCAAGGACTTAAGATTAAAACTTTAGATGATAAGGACGGCGGAGAAAAGAAATATAAAAAACAGAAGCGAAAGCAACACTATGGCCGTAGAGCTGAAACATGGACCCCAAAAGATGATTCCTGTTACAGCCACAACGATGATTATTATGAATAATGTAAAAAAATATCGTAAAACCTGTTAAAATTGTTGTTATATCCTATACATAAGCTACAATTGCCGTTAAATGTTTATACATGTGTAATTTAAGCAAATAAATGTTTTGTTGCAAAGTACGATAATCTTCGTATTAATAGTTTCAAACGCTCTCTTTACCCTCTGGTAAATACAATGTATGTACNTTAAAGAAATATAAAAAACAGAAGCGAAAGCAACACTATGGCCGTAGAGCTGAAACATGGACCCCAAAAGATGATTCCTGTTACAGCCACAACGATGATTATTATGAATAATGTAAAAAAATATCGTAAAATCTGTTAAAATTGTTGTTATATCCTATACATAAACTACAATTGCCGTTAAATGTTTATACATGTGTAATTTAAGCAAATAAATGTTTTGTTGTAAAGTACGATAATCTTCGTATTAATAGTTTCAAACGCTCTCTTTACCCTCTGGTAAATACAATGTATGTACATCAAACGCAAATTAAGTAAGCCTGATTTTAATTAAATGCTCAACTTTTGGAAATATTTTCAAGCTTAAATAATCTTATTCGATTTTTGTCACTGCTTTTTTTCCAAATTATTGTCCTTTTAGAAATTGCCGATCTACGAACCAAACTTTTGCCACCTAATTTCAAATATTAGCCTATTAGGTCTAGTATTGGTCTGTTTCAATCGGTGATTTTCATGCATCGCTGATTAGTAAGTTTCGTTTTTTCATCTCTCTTAAACTTGTTAAATTACAGATAAATCAATTACCTACAGATGAACTATGAACTTTAGACGATATCATTCTAGTAAAGATGGTATTGTTAATAACACTTATCCTTATAACTGAATATATTTGAAATCAGATCTTAATATTGCCCAAAAGTAATAATAAATTCGCACTCGTGTCATATGATTTGCCCCCTAGAGCTCATATGTAACCACATCAGCCGTGATTGCGCCGTGACGAGCCAACGGCATGTAATAATTCTGATCACTGTACCTTCCACGGCCTTACGACTTATTTGTCAAAATTACACCGGGGATTCCGTCGTCGTGCCGTGACCGGCCGAGACCCGCCCGACACGTGTTATTTCGATGTCGTTTGCGTCACAGTCTGTTAGACTAAGAGATCCGAATTATCTTTTTTATAAATTTAATGCTACAATTATGAAAATACTCTTACCACTAGAATTTGCGATGTTATTCCTGATAATATTACTTCTTCGGCAATGATCGAACGTCGATGATCGAACATTCTTGAATGAATATCTAAATTCTGTTCATCGTTATCATCATCATCATCAGTCTGTGGAAGTCCACTGCTGGATACGGGCCTCCTTTTTGAAAAGGTGGATTTTGTTTTGTGATCTCCACGATTCTGACGATTTTGAAAATCGCAGTTAATTTTTACTAAATAAAAGAATAACGCTGCTGCCTATTATCTTGGTACATTCCTTATCATAGTATCCGTAGGAAGTTATGGAGAATATCCACGATAAGATAAATTCTATTAAAGCTCGTTATTCATTGAGTTCTAGATATTTGTTTTACAGTCGAATATACATATGTTTTGTTCAGAAGCTACAAATAAAAAGATCCCTGTGAAATTACAGATGATAAAATAAACAAATTGAATTCAGAGCGAGTTTATTATAAAAAAAACGACATTAAAATAGAATTTAATAGTGTAGAATAACAAGGTTGCATAGGAGAAAGACGGCGTTCTTAATTACCCTGCACTATTTTGCGCCATGTTACTTAGGCTAATTAACCTCGACTGAGGAATGGAACGCGAACACGTTGCAACGCTGCAATAACGCTGGCGAACTTTGATAATTTCTTCTTTATTTCGCTTTATACTTTAAATACCAATTTAATTCACCTTTCTGTAGTACAGAAATAGGAAAAAGGACTAAGCTATTTAGTATGATGGATTTTTGGAGAATATATAACACAATTACATCACCATATTTTATTAAAATCAAAAAAAAAGTTAATTTTATATGTCAGCTATGCAATGAATAATCGGTAGAAATCAATCACACATTTGTAACATCACTAATTAAAAGGAATGATTACACTAACTGAATGATAATAATAATGATTCAGATTATAATAAAGATTTATTACCTGAACCCGATTTTGTATTCATATCTACCTTTTTGCCAATGCATAAACAATCTGTTCAGTAACTAAGACCTAAATGGGATCTACCCAAAACCAAAAATATGGCGAGTATCTACGAGTCAAAAGTTTAGGGGTCTCTTTGTCTCAGATAAAATTTTGAATTATTCTCAGATTTATTAAAACACTTACATTACGCTAGTTGTCAGAATTATTTTAATATTTTTTGGTGATGTATGGTAATATATTTTTATTTTGCTTAGAGTATACCTATTAGTAGTTATTATTAATCAGTAAAGAGCATATTGGTAATCTGATAGCGTTAGACACGACTCATGATCTCGAGATAGTTGATTTGATCTCAGTGCCGTACCATTAGGTTATTTCAGTCATGTGTCATTGTAGATATCAATATATTCAAAAAAGATGGGAAATTACATGTCCGCACGGCTATTTGAAATTTACCAATCCGGACAAGGCTACGAATCTCCCATAATTAGTAGAGATGATTAAGCCGTAGTCTACGATGGTTTATTTCCCTTCCTGATTAAGGGAGATCGATGCCCCTATAGTGGGGATGAATATGGACTAGGGATGAAGCAGTTATTATACTCTGCATTGTCTGTACATATTTTGGTTGTATTATAGAGTTAATAAAATTTTCTAATTTCTAAAAATGCATAAATTGTCTATCTTCAGAAAATTCAAACGTTCTCGTTGGAATAGTTTGAATCGTGCAAAGACGTGAAGTGATTACTTTAGAACGATTTATACATATACACATATACTCACACCGATATGCCATAAGTATGCACTATATACATAAATACATACAGTTAGGCCTGTTTCCCATTGGGGTAGGCAGAGATCACTTCTTTCCAACTGCTATGATCATTTAATCTAGCTAAGTTGCTATCGGGCAACGAGACATGTACCAACCTATATATATATATATATATTCTTAAAAATATATAAAATATTTTCTAAATACCTGACTCTTGGTCTATTGCGTTGTCTTCTCCCGTCCGACGCTCGCTAATCGTCCTCTAGATTGTCTACAACTCACGTTTTCCTCTCACGTTCGAAGAGATTCCTCGTCTTGTTGTGACATGTCATAATGAGTTATTTCACAAACATAGGTGCTATCTGCAAATGAGTATTTATAATATTACCTGAAATTAAAATTAAAGGTCATATTGGGGGTAATTCTGCTGTAACTGGTTCCTTTTCTAGTGACAAACGCCAAACCGAGATAGAGATTATACAATTTTTGCGCTCTCAGTTTTGTTTAGACACGTCAAAATTGAGAAATTTAGACGTGATCTCGGAACATGACGCAAAAATGCAACATTTGTTCTACCTTTTGACAGAAATGTAGGTTGGCACTCGCTATAAATGTTTGTTATTTCATTTTGGCGTTTGACATTAGAAAAAGATAGGGAGAGTCTAAATTTAGTTAGGTTATGTTACAGACGAATTATTAACATTAGCGAATAGTTTGCGCCTAACTTTCAGCTACTTCATAATGAATTTGACGAGAGACCGACCGACTGTAGGAAATTTATGTCTCGAGATAGCTAATTAGTAATGAACTGTTTTACATACTTAGATGTGTTTTTTGTATTACCTATTATTGTATCAAAGAGATTTTGTAATCATAATTTATGTCTCTAATTATCTCTTGCTCTCGTTGAAGGAGATCAACCGTGCGAAAATCAAATTTGTACCCAAACAATCTCAGCACATGAATTGTAGGTATAACTAGCTTTTGACCGCGGCTCCACCCGCGTGAATATTGGTTTTCCGCTAGATTTCAAATCCCGAAACAATCGTAGTAGATTTATATGAAAAGCCGTAGAACCACTTTTACTTCAGCTCTCGTACTTTAACAGCGGCTACTAAATCAGAGATTAAGCTGTATTTTAAATTCTACTGAACCGATTTTGATGAAACGTACCGCAGTATTTAAGTCGGAATATATAATCTACGAGCTAGTTTTTGCGTGAAGCTCGAACAAACAAACGAACAACCATGGATTTCGTTTCAGAAGCCCTTAATTAGGCTATCTGAGTAGTCTGTTTTTAAATATCTTTGATATTTGAAAATTTGATATTTTATAATTTTATAATAGTATAGATAGATAGGTACCACGTTCGCCTCCACCAGCCCCTTCTGGGATAACACTTGTGATAATAAAAAATGTGTTTTGTTTTTGGATCAACATTATATTTATACAGTCTATAAAATTATTAATTACAAAAGAGCTGATAAACATTGTAAGTCTGATGGGAATATGTACAATTATAATAATCAACTATACTGTTAACTATAAAATTATAAAACGTACATACGTAATTATAATCTACGAGTATATATTAAGGACATTTCAAATAATCTAACTCAGATTATAAGGTTCTGAAATTGATACTATCTTATATTTCTTCACGTCTGTTTGTTTGTTTGTTCGACCTACACACAAAAACCACAAGGCAGACTTTGATAACACTATAACCGTCGTAAAAGTATTATTCTACCTTAAATACTGCAGTATGTTTCATCAAACTGTTTGGTCAATTAGAACTGAAGGTGCAGCCTGATTTCCGATTCAGTAGTTCAATAATTACTTCGTGATTTTTCATTAAGCGCCAAAACCGATTTTCACGAAGGCGGAGCCACGGGTGAAACCTGGTATCACAATATTAATTTTACAACATTTAATACTATATATTATACCACTGCATATCGGTATAACATAGCGAACTTTAAAACAAAATCTGCCTTCTTATTACCTGTGTTAAACAAATAATAAAATGAATTAAATTTAATTAATTTAGACAGGTTGTTAAAATTCACAACGCAATGGTTGCTGAACAATATTCTAGTTATTGAGCAATTAATGCCAATATACACAACTAATTTAGTATTGTAGTAATTTTCTATTGGAATGGCAATCATGTTTGAAACAACAAAATTGTGATGCATTAATAATTCTGTTTAATTGTTACTAGACGCTGCATTTGCAATTTGCGGGTAGCATATGACGTTTCTCATGAATTGGCTGCTAGTTTATAATTAACCTTTGCTTCTGGAAATACGTAAGACACGCTAACGGCAAAACTTGTGGGTGTAAGGCCTAATACCCCTTATTAGGCCTAGCGTGACTTTATAGTCGTATTACTTGTTACTTTTAAAACAAAAACGCATAACAGGACTTTTAATTTTATACGCGATGGTAAATATCAATTTATACATGCATACATACACTCACGCTGATATCCCATAGGGGGAGGCAGAGACTATAGTATATACTATATACATACGGTCACGCCTCTTTCCCATTGGAGTAAGCAGAGACCACTTCTTTTCACCTGCTACGATCGTTTAATGTAGCAAAGTGGATATCCGCTGCCCACATTCCGCCCCCGTGGGCAACGAGACGTGTCGGGTGGCGAACCACGACGCCGCCATTTTATAAGGTTCAAAGATGATTTAAGTTCCTCATTGCGTATCCACGGCTTAGTGGCGAGGAAAGGAGAGGAGAGGATGAGGTAGGAAAGGTATATTGAACAAGGAATATGGAATTTAGGAAAAGGACTATAGGTTATTATTTGTTAATATTATTATTATTTGTTAATATTATATATATTTATATATAATAAAGTTTCCTATGTCTTACTATAGGTTATACTGTATTTTATACCATACAATCTCCAAGAAAGCATTAGTTTCTGCAAGTTCTCGTGTCAAACGTCAAACGCAAGAAGTTGTGGCTCGAAACCGCAACCGCAGCCTGCTTGTGACTCTGACCACTTCGACTTGCTGTTTTGTGCAACGGTTCTATTATAGTCTAACACTTGAGACTAAGTGTGCAGTAAAAATAATAGTTTTATTATAGTCTAACACTTTAATATGGAAAAATTGCGCGCTCGGTTACCGTAGATAGAGACCACTTTATTAGTGTACATACATGCATACATACATATGTACATACACTCTCGCCGATATTCCATAAGGGTAGGTAGAGACCATTTTATATACTACATACACACCTACACTGACGCCTCTTTCCCATTGGGGTAGACAGAGACCACTTCTTTCCACATGCTACAATCATTTAATGTAGCAGAGTGGCTATCCGCAGCCCACATTTCGCCCCCGCGGGCAACGAGACGTGTCGGGTAGCGAACCATGACGCCGCCATTTTATAAGGTTAAAAATGTTAAAGTTCCACATAGCGTTCCCGCGGCTTAATGGAGATGAAAGGAAAAAAGATGAGGTAAGAAAGGTGTATTGAGCAAGGAATATGGAATTTTGGAATAGGATTATAGGCTATATGATACTACTATCTCGGCAGGAGTAAGAAGAGACAGTAGTAGCTCGGGGGGCCGGGGTCGCTTACCCGTATACTTAAGTCTGTTTGCCGGACAGGTTAAAAGGCTAAGTACTCCCTGACCTTTATTAGTGTATTTCTCATTATTATCATCATTATCAGTCCATAGACATTCATTGTCGGACGTAGGCCTCCTCCAATGACCGCCACATAGAGCATCTATGAACCATCTTATTAGATTTATCGGTCCACCTAGTTGACCCATACTACGCTTTTTAGTTCGAGGTCCCTATTACAGTATCGTAGGACCCCAACATTCACCGATGTATGGATAATTATTACAATCATCATCATCATCATCAGCCCGATAAAAGCCTTAATCTTCATGCTTGACAGGCGTCTTGGAGATTCCAGTAAATTGTAATTAAATAACAGGATAACGCTACGGTCCATTATCCTGATACATTCCTCAGCTCCTTCTCAAAGTATCCATCATTATTATCGTTGAGGCTTGAATGAATGAATGAATGAATACTTTATTTGCTAATATATAGCTTATACATAGGTTCTTACATTAAGTTCAGACTCACTATATATGACAAATTCGTCGTGCAAATATTTCAAAATAACAAAGACACTCTCGTGAAAATGAGACTAAATTTTATTACATTTTTCGAGACTGATTTGTATTATTGCAAACTCTTTAATATTAAAAAAAAAACGTACGTAGTAAAATTTATTTTCTCGCCAACTCTCTCCCATCGTTTTTATTAGATTTTTAGTGCTCTACCATTCCTAACCATTATTATAATGGCTTATTAAGGTTAACGAGTGTATATAATTTTGCAATCTCCACTCAAATTTAGAGCGCAAAATGTGGTCTTATGTTCAACTACTCAAGTGATGTTCCAAATACATATAATAACATGGCAAATTAAATAAATGCGTTTTCATAGATTTAGTAAAGCTCAAATTAATGAAAATTTCACGTCGCTAATATACAGCCTCTGAACCCTGGAGCAAGTTAGAGCGGATTAATCTTCTACCCAAGATTAAGCCTAGCTTAGACCCCTGTAACTAGTATTTGTGACAAATAAAGAGGAGAACTAGTTTTATTTTTCCGATTGGAAAAATCATTCTTAGCGTTTAGATATTTATTTTTTTCTATAATAATAACTTGTCTACTGTCTCTTCCTATTTCTTCCGAGATAGTAATATCCTATAATCCTTTCCCTAAATTCCATATTCCTTGCTCAATACACCTTTCCTACCTCATCCTTTTTTATTTCCTCTCCACTAAGCCGTGGGAACGCAACGAGAAACTTTAACACTTGTGAACCTTATAAAATGGTGACGTCGTGGTTCTCCACCCGACACGTCTCATTGTCTATGACGGCGAAATGTGGGCTACGGATAGCCACTATGCAACATTGAACGATCACAGCAAGTGGGAAGAAGTGGTCTCTACCTACCCCAATGGGAAAGAGGCGTGACTGTATATATGTAGTATGTAGCATGGTCTCTGCCTACCCTTATGGGTTATCGGCGTGAGTGTATGTATAATATGTATATATGTAATAATAACTTGCTCATATCAGCCCACAGATGTCCACTACTAGACATAGGTCTTCTCAAATGATCGTCACTCCGAGCGGCTATAAGCCGCCTGCATCCACCGCTACCATCATCAGGTCATCGGTCCACCTAGTATATCATATCTGTTTAATAGTACTGAAAAACATATCGACGAACACGAGATCTATTTTTAACATAACAGCTATGTGTGTTCTCGGAATAAATTATTTGTGTTATTTTACAGCTGTGACGTAATTCGGTGAATAGAGTTCCTCGTAAAATATTTTTGTTACGTCAACAGCTATAAACATTTTGTGCTCACGTAAGCGTTATTTAAAACAGGAGCTCAAAATTGCTCAATGACCTGAGCAATAACCGTTCTGCTAAGATATGTAAATAAGGTGAAATTGCATGTGACCGTGTCACGAATGAGAGCGTTTTTACCAAGTGTTTTTACTTGAACAATATCGAAGCGTATGTTGTGCTGCGTGACGCCGGCATAGTAACAGCGTCACTCCATTTCTTCCGGTGGATGCTGTGTGAACAAGATAGCAGATGTACCAGGATAGTGGTAAGCAGCATTATTCTGTTATTCAATCAAAATCTACTATATACATACATACATACACTCACGCCGATATCCCATAAGGGTAGGCAGAAACCATAGTATATACTACATNNNNAGTCTCTTTCCCATTGGGGTAGGCAGAGACCACTTTCTTCCGCCTGCTACGATCGTTTGATCTAGCAAAGTGGCTATCCGCGGCCCACATTTCGCCTCCGCGGGCAATGAGACGTGTCGGGTGGCGAACCATGATGCCGCCATTTTATAAGATTCAAAAATAATAAAGTTCCTCATTGCCTTCCCACGGCGTAGTGGAGAGGAAAGGAAATAGGATGAGGTGGAAAAGGTGTATTGAGAAAGGAATATGGAATTTAGGTGAAGGACTATAGGATATAAGATACTACTATCTCGGAAGGAGAAGGAAAAGATAGTAGTAGCTCGGGGGGCCGGGGTCGCTTACCCGTATACTTAAAAGTCTATTTGCCAGACAGGCTAAAAAACTAAGTACTCCCTGACCTGAAATCTACTGTCATCTCAAAAACGCCTGCCCACCGTGGATGTTATGGCAAATCCCTCCTTTTATGGAGGAGGCGCATGCCCAGCAGTGGACTTCTACGGACTGATGATGATTATTACGTTTCAATGACCCTCGTGAAAATACCTCTGAACACAGAATTTATCTTTTCTGTCACTTAAACGTACTTTTAAAAACGAATAAGTGTTGTTAAAATATATATAAAAAAATAATGTAATTTTAAGTATATAATACATATCACTAGGTATCATATAAATATTATATGATATTATCATCACCCTCGTTAGTCGGTGTCTCAATATTGACGTTCGTAACTCCATCACAAAACTTTTCTCGAACCAACACGTACGTACTCTTGATTTATTGTCATGTATACTATTATAAAATTGTTAAATGTAAAATTTTGTGAAATCAAATATATTAAATAACTACTCAGATCGACTAATTAAGGGCGTCTGAAATCAAATCCGTCGATGTTTGTGTTTGTTCAAGCTTCACGTATAAACCAGCAGATAGATTTTAGTCTAACTATTACATTATTAAACGTACTATTCCGACTTAAGTTCTGCGGTATGTGTCATAAAAATCGGTCAGGTAAAATTGAAGATACAGCTTGAGCCCTATTTTAGTAGTCGCCGTTAAGGTACGAGAGCTCACGTAAAAATGGTCATTAGGTTTTTCATATAAATCTATGATTGTTTCGGGATTTCCTATGTGGCGAAAAACCGACATTAACGCGGGCGCAGTCGCGGGCAAAAGCTAGTAATCATACATAATACTAAAATATAATAGATGAATAGAGTTTGAGTGTTAAAGTGCTACTCTGTTATTTTTAAACTACATCGGCACGTATTTTTATCCGATTGCGCCAGAAGGAGGGTCATGTTTTTCGGGTGTATGTATGTATGTATATTTCTTTCGCATACTCTGTAACCTAAACGGCTTGATGAATTTTAGCCTGAAAGGTGTCGTTAGATTCGTATTAACTGTGAGTGTGACGCTGGGTATATCAAAATTTTCACGCACTTTTTTTTCAATAATCTTTTTATTTAACTAATACTGCAAGTACTAAATTTGATTTTGCGTTGTTTCTTAGACGTACTCTTAAATAGATGCAAAGATTTTGTTGCACACTAATTTTAGGTTACTTTAAATGAAAATGTATGAGTACAAAAAAAATTAAACTAATGAGGGAGAAAGAGATAAAGATATTATTATGCTCCGTAAGCAAAAATAAGTAGTTAAACAGCGCGATTAATTTTTCCAGTAACTCGGTCAGAATGTGTAATGCTATGCGCACTTGGACGGGTATAATTAAAGCTAATGTGAAAATAAGTGGGCGGAAAAATCTTTTTGATGCAGCAAAGGAAGTGCCACTTTAATTTAACTGAGAATTCTGCTAATAATTTTTAGAGGAACGCAGCTCCAACATTGAAATTGTAATCACAGCAAGTTTTAATAAGTTAAGAATCAGCTTTGAAGTATGTATTTTATATTTCAACGTCAAATAATTAATGTGGCGAATCGCACCTATTTTTTAAGTATAATATCTTTTTGAATTGATTAATGCTTTTGTTTTTACATAATTGTCAATAAATCTGTCCATGTCTGTCTTTTCATTAAGAATCATCGTTTATTTTTCTATTCTTCTCTTCTCCTAAAATAACTCCTCTTCCCTATAATCTGTACCCTATACTAAGCTATCCGTAAGAATTTTGTTTTAAATTTCAAATATTTTATGCAAATTACTTTACTGTTTTCTTTTTGGTTTTTATAATGTTTTCATATACTTTGTTATATAATTTGATATGTATGTACATATGTGAAATTAATACCAAACTATTATACTATATACTCGCAAATTATACTATTACACTCGCAAAGTTTGACACTGCTCATTAGTCAAAAATAAAACAGTATTTTTTGGGAATATTATTTTTATAAAAGGATTCTAACATAGCCCTCTTTAAACTTTGCAGCATAATAAATGGTCATTTAACTGAGTTTTTTATTCGAATGTAATGTAATGTTTTTTATTATATATGAGGACTGATTGGTTTAAGTTTCTTACCCAATTGGTCCTGGGTTCGTATCCTGGTATGGGCAAATTTTATGTGATGAGCTCGAATATTTATACCCTAGTCATGGATGTTTGTTTATCTGCGAGTATATAAATAAGTATTTCGTTGTCTAGTACCCAAGATACAGAGAATACTAATTTGAGNGGTTTCTTACCCAATTGGTCCTGGGTTCGTATCCTGGTATGGGCAAATTTTATGTGATGAGCTCGAATATTTATACCCTAGTCATGGATGTTTATCTGCGAGTATATAAATAAGTATTTCGTTGTCTAGTACCCAAGATACAGAGAATACTAATTTGAGTCTAGATTAACGTGTGCGAAAAAATGTGTCCACAATATAAATTAGTGGAGTTTTGTGGTGCTAAACACAACTCGCAATCAAAAGGTGGTAGTTTCGTTTCCGTTCCGTACCACGGGGTTATTTCAGACTCGTGTGTGGTCTGCATTGTAAACAGCAATTTACTCAATGGAGCTGGAAAACTTTGTAAAGAAATTTGAATGCCATAATAGGTACGTAAAGTCTATCAACGAGGACTAAACCAATATGAAGGATTACGTTCTAATCACTTCCCTGGTTAGGTTAGATCTCTAAATACAAATAACCCTTAATATATTTAAAGAAAAAAATAGTCTCTACAAGACTAAAAAAATCGTGCCCATTTAATTATGATTCATTTTACGATATAATGCACTAGCTTTTACCCGTTATATGGGAAAACCTGACACAGTCATAGAATTTATACAAAAAGCCGTTGACCACTTTTACTTGACCTCTCGTACTTTAACGGTGGCTACTAAAACAGGGATCAAGCTGTATCTTCAATTCCACTGGACCGATTTTGATGAAACATGCCGCAGCATTTAAGTGAGAATAGTACCTTTAAGATTGTATTAGTTTAACCAAAATCACCTGCTGGTTATTACGTGAAGCCCCAACAAACAAACATCTAAGGATTTGGTTTAATTAGTCGATCTGAGTAGTTTGTTTTTAAATATCTTTAATTTTTGAAAATTTGCCATTTAACAATTTTATAATAGTAATAATAAATCCATATAATTTTTTTCATCAATTACATTAAGCAAGTTCAACTTGTTTCGCTTTAAGAATCAGTGAATCAGAATCACACGAAAATAAAGTTGTAATCTGTCTGCTACTAATTCAATAAAGGCTACACGTCTGTATCAGGAATAAATCAATTTGTTTCCATTATCGAGGCACTGCAATAACCTACTAGGTAGAGGAAATTCATCAATATTGCTTGCTCTGTACCACCGACTGCTCCGAGACGTCTTTGTTACAAGACTTTGCTTCTAACTTCAGTTAATGTTATTTTACGATAGAGGTGTTTATTTTATTAACATTTTATTTTGTTTTAACGACAAAAAAATGTTTAATAGTAAATAAAATAAGTACAAAATCAAAAATATCAGAAAACGTGATTACACGTCCGATGTGACATGACACCAAAAACATTATTTATTTATTTTATACTTCATACAAGAAAATATATGTAAAGGCGGACTTAATACATACATACATACACTCACGCCTTTTTCCCTGGCTCTCCGGCGGGGAATCGAACCCCGGTCTCCCGCCTGATAGGTGGGGATACTAACCACTATACTACCGAAGAAATAGACCACTAGGCAGAGACCACTTCTTCCCACTTGCTACGAGCAAGGTGGCTGTCCGTAGCCCACTTTTCGCCCTCGCGGGAAACAAGACGTGTCAGGTGGCGAACCACGTCGCCGCCATTTTTAAGGTTCTAAAGCGTTTAAGATCCTTATTGCGTTCCCACGAAAAAGAAGTAAAGGATCGAGGTTGAGGTAGGAAAGTTGTATTGAGCAAGGAATATGGAATTTGGGAAAAGAACTATAGGATATAGGATACTACTATCTCGAAAGGAGTAGGAGGAGAGAGTAGTAGCTCGGGGTGCCCGGGTCGCTTACCCCTATACTTAAGTCTATTTGCCGGACAAGCTAAAAGACAAAGTACTCCCTGACCTTAGGCGGACTTAATGTCTTAGGCATTTTCTATCAGTCTACCTTGGAAATGTATCTTCTTAAAATTTATGTGAGCTAGAAGTCCTCTGGTTGCACAAGAGGAGAGATTATTTTTTTCAAAAAACGAAATTCAACATCATCAATCTGACATTAAGTGATAAAATACTAGAGTCTGATCAGCAATGTCATGATAAAAAATGCGGCAATCAAAATAATAATCATCTATGTATTCTATATTATACTGAAATAAATGGGTTTGATACTTGCGATCTTTTTGAACGGAATTCTATTTTACAACTAATCAGTCGCGGCTAAATTGTTAGACGAAAGAGCAATATATTAAACGGATATATTTAGATTGCCGCTCTTTTAAAATGACATTACTTTCAGGCCAGTCTTTAACGGTAAAGAGTTAAACAAATAGAAATTACTTGCTTTTATCCTTACTGAACTCTTTAATAATTAAGAGCTTCTTTAATAACTTCCCTAATTCAACATAGATGCTACGAATATTTTGCCTCAACAAATATAACTGCCAAAGCTAAAAGTCTTTGCTGACCCATTATATTTCTCAAATATTTTTTTATTAATTTTGATTTTAAAGACCCCTTGAAAGGAGTAACTGAAACAGTATTTACTGGCCTGAAGCAGAAACTGTATTTACTGACCTTGTTAACAAAATTTGAATAATTTCATTGCCCTCCGAAGCACTTTAACGAATACACGTGCGAATATACAAATTATTTAAAGACAATAATACTTACAATAACTATATTTTATTTACAATAAGACTAATTTGAACCGTGTTTTATGTAAGTACAAGTGAAAGTTACGACTATGAGTTGCTTGTGGAAGCAAAAATGTTAGGTCACAAAATCTTTAAAACAACACTAATTCACAAGCTGTGTTTATGATATACATATAGATAAGAACACTTTTTCACTTAGTTAGTTTTTTAGTTAGTATTTTAACTTTGAACATAAAACTAAAATCAAGATAAAACAAATATAATACATTGCTATGAATCGCGCACAGAGTAGTCCGCATTTCGACAAACCAATACCTCACAGTGTATCTGATTCTGACACTTCCAATCTTCATGAACGTCATTCTACACAAACTTTATTTACACATCGAAATAAAAGGCCCGGAGAAATATGCCGTGGAGAGCAGTTATACAAATTTAAGTAACAAATCAAATCACTGATCAAGGAAATGACAATCTTAATTTGACCAAGCTTATCAAATATATAATAAGCAAAATCAAAGTTCAGAATTCCACAATAAAATACTGGTATCAAAAAATTAAAAAGTCTATATAGCTCTTTTCTGATCAATTTGATCACATCTGGATAAAAGTAGAAACATTACAGTAAGAGAAAACAGAACATGTGCTTCAAATTTCTTCGCTAGAAACCAAAGTTGAAGAGATACAAAGATCATTAAATTCAACTACTGTGAAAATCAGAAACGAATCTAGTACATTTAAGAATGCTTAAATTGGAGCTCGCAGATTTAGTACAAAACACATGTAAAGTACTGCTAACTTTTATCAAACTAATGAAAAAGACGTTTCCTAACCAAGAAGCAAAGCTGGAATATCGTCTGTAGTCATGGAGTATTCTAGAATGATATTAAAATAGACAGTGATTAAAAATACTACACTACAAACAGCACCATAATGGATGACTAAATTCGTCACTTATTGGATTTAAAGTGCGCCCTGTGTAAATATGTATTTTTATTCATAGGACTTATTAACAAAGGAACGAAGACTTTTGTATCTTATTCGTAATCTAGCACCAAGTGGCAGATATAAGAATTACTGGACAAATAGTGGCAAGGTTAAACTCTATGTATCTCTAGATGATGTTGCTATGTGGCGCCGGCGTAATAACAGCGTCACTCCATCTCTCCCCGTGCGTGCTGTGAAAAACCAGCTAAGAAATGCACCAGGATAGCATCAGGAAAGCAGCGTTATCCTGCGATTCAACTAACAACAATCTTCAATACGTCTGCCAAGCGTAGAAATGATGACGGACTAATAATGATCTCTGGACATAAACGAGTTAAAGCTTTATTAATTAAAAAAAAGACAAGAAGTTCTTATAGTTCTTAAATCTATGTTTTACTCATTTTTGATAAAAATATGAGTTACAGAGTTTTTCTCTACTGAGCTATAATAAGCATTTATTTGTCTTAATATTCATATTTTCAAATCATTTATATAGTGAAAAATTTCCCAAGCGATTGTAAACATCATGGATGCCACACCAGCTCTGTATTTACTATGTAATAAGCAAATAAATTAATATTATTTTATTATAAAATAAATTGTTATTAATCGTTGAGCAGATCGTCATGAAACATGTCATGACGATAGATATGATAACAAGGACGGGTATAATCTAAATCATCAATATCATAAAATTATCGCGTATACAGCTGAGGATTTCAGCAATTTGGAGAGTAATAATATCCGCCTGTCATGCGGGAGAGCGGGGTTCGTTTCCGCGTCGGACAGTCAGGAAAAAAGGCGTTATTGTACGTACGTATGTAATATCTAGGCTTCGTCTACAGATGTGATTAAATCTTTTCATTTTGTGTATCTGACTTTATATATTTATTTACATTAGAACAGAAGCTAACCATGACATAAAAAAAACAATAACGTAATCAGAGATCTGCTTAAAGTTTACCCTGTCTAAATAATACACCGCCAAACGTTACTTGCTTCAGTTAATTCTGTCGCCGACGTAACTCTATATTATGTAGACAACCAATATTAATTGAACTACCATGCCCCGCTTGTAGCGTTGTCAGTATTCGTTCAGGGAAGAAAATAAATAAAGTGCTGCAGGCCATGTTAGCTGGTTGAAGATTGTAGCGATGTTTGGATTACTAATACGCTTGGCAAACATGTTTCGTGATCCGCTTACACTGTATAACTTGTAGCGATATGTACTTAATTATTGAACTAAATAAACATTATATTATCTTGGCTGATTCTTTATTATACATAATATTTTATGAATATATTTATTGTTATATACATAACTAATTATATTAAAAAAGAAATAAAAGATACTTATATATATATATATATATATATATA
>WUAW01028923.1:10259-25048 GCA_017165845.1 Thaumetopoea pityocampa | reverse complement strand
CTTTCCTTCCTTTTCGTGGGAACGCAATGAGGCATTTTAACGCTTTTGAACCTTAAGATGGCGGCGTCGTGGTTCGCCACCCGACACGTCTCGTTTCCCGCGGGGGCAAGGGGTGGGCTACGGATAGCCACCTTGCTCGTAGCAAGGTGAAAGAAGTGGTCTCTGCCTACCCCATTTCTTCGGTAGTATAGTGGTCAGTGTACCCGCTTGTAACGCGGGAGACCGGGGTTCGATTCCCCGCCGGAGAGCCAGGGAAAGGGGCGTGAGTGTGTGTATGTGTAAAAAAATGATTTTTCAATATTTGTTTCCTTTTTTCGTATTTTTCATTAAAAAAATATATTTTCATTGTTTTTTTTTTTAAATATTTTCACAAAAATACATACGGTTTTCATGGCATTGCAACAACATCAGAAAAAAATTCGGAGGCCGTGACGGTACGTGCTGTGATTGGTATTTCTACGTGATAACTGAAAAGAATCATTAATTTTACATTTAATTATTAAAAAGATATTTTCAATACAAATACAATATTTATATATATAAGCCATCGAAAAAATAATTAAATGTTTTTTTCCTTTAGTTGCAACCCTATTCTAGGATATTATTTTAAACTCATTATTATTACATCCACATAGTTAAAGGGTTTATTATTTATGTTGATATTTCTTGATCATATGATTAAGTTACTGTCCAGTATATTGCTATATTCCTCAGGTAGTTCTATCTATACCAACGGGATAATAATAAATGACCATATAATTCTGCGAGCTAAGAAACACCTGGACTTATGGCAACCCGAGTGAAGTATCATTTGAACTTTTATTTTAACGTTTCATGTTAGTTTAATATATAAATTTGGTGTTGTTTTTTGTTGTATTAATCGTCAGTAATCGTGAACAATATTGAAACATTGGTCTGACCGTATTTTTTCAGGGCAATAAGTCTGCCGATACTCTTGCCCAGTCAATTTGTTAACGTGGTAATCTTCGAATTAACGTCAAAACTCCCAAGAAGCAATAAAATGTGATACATCAGCATTTTATTGTTAAATTGAAGGAACTGAGTGTGTATAATAATGACTTGGCTTAAAGATATTAGATACCAGACAATGAAATATATTAAAATAAAAAAATCACCTATTCGGATTAAAGCTGTTATTACAATATATGACGATAAACCCAAAAACAAAGGTCTGACATAACAGTTTAAATGTAAATAACCATTTTAGTATGAAAATCTGGTCTTTGAAACGTCAATAGTGGACTTGTACAAAGATCTCCTTTTGCCCCTTGCAGAATAAATAATTTCACAAAATGTATATTTAGATACGCTTAGTATGCTATATATTTGAAGAAACAAAAGCGAGTAAAATATATCATAGATTTATATAAAAAGCCTGCGAACCACTTTGACTTGACCTCTCGTATCTAACGGCGGCTACTAAAACAGGGACCAAGCTGTATCTTCAATTCTCCTGAACCGATTTTAATAAAACATACCGTAGTATTTAAGTCGGAATGGTACCTTTAAGACTATAACAGCTTAACCAAAATCTACCTGCTGGTTTTTGCGTGAAGCCCGAACAAACAAACAAACATTGATGGATTTAGTTTCAGAAGCCCTTAATTAATCGATCTAAATAGTTTGTTTTTGATTTTTGAAAATGTCTTTGATTTTTGAAAATTTGACATTTAACAATTTTATAATAGTATAGATAATTTATTGTTGATCGTATGATACTCTCAGTTTTTCCTACGTTATTAAACGTATCTGTACATTATATGTTTATGTTTCAAGTGTTATATGTGTCTATCTAAACGACGACGTGTTCTTACATTGTCCATCTTAGACCTGTAATGACTTCACTCGGTTCATCAACCGAATGGGCAACATTCCTCCAGTAACAGCCAAATTCAACAAACTTCTCGCTTTTTAAGAATGTATCAAAGTTTTCAATTTTCATTTCGGCTCAATCGACGACGGCATTCGTCGTGGTGCCCTTCATTTATCATTAGCTTCATTTATTTTTGTGCCTCGAGGAGATATGATTTATCACACCAAGGCTACGGACGTTGGTTTGTTTTTGCTGCGCCCGCGAAGATATTAATCGTTATCATGCGCGTGCCGCAAGTCGTTTGTTTTCGTTACAGTGGCATAAGCCATTAATTATCAATGTGCGCCCGCCAGTACTATGATGAAGGTAGCCAAGCTTTTCCAGGTGACAGCTCGACTCGCTATCAACCCTTTTTAAGCCTCCCAATTTAACGCCGAGTGTCTGATGTCATAAAAGTGTCCGATAGGGGGACGTGCCGCGGACGTTAAATTCGTGATTAAATTGTTCCGTACGCCTCGCTTTTCGGGCAATAAAAAAATAAGCATCATCTTATACCGTATTACGAAATGAGGATTTATTTTCAATGAATATATTAAGCAAATTTTGTGAATACCTAAGGAATGTTTTTATGGTAAGGTGTTTCAATTTTCATGAATTATTCGGATAATTTCGAGGAAGGTTTTACATTTTGTATGCTTGCGGCTCCACCCACATCAAATTCTTGATTTATGCACAATTTTATACAAAAACACAATTGCGATAATGAAATTATATAATATTATAAATTACTAGCTTTTGGCGGCTGCTCTCCGGCGTGAATTTTAGTTTTCTACTACATGAAAAATTACAAAACAATCATAGATTTATATAAAAAGAACCACTTTTACTTAAGCTAGCTCTCGTACCTTAACGGTGGCTACTAAAACAGGAATCTAGCTGTATCTTCAATTTTACTAAACCTATTTTGATGAAACTCGCCGCAGTATTTTGTATTAGTTTTACTAAAATCTACTCGCTGGTTTTTGCGTGAAGCTTGAACAAACAAACAAACTAACAAACGTGGCCGGATTTGGCTTCAGAAACCCTTGAATAGTCGATCTAAGCAGTATATAAATATCATTGACTGACAAATTATCTAAATATCCAAATCCCCAAACGTATTTGTAAAAACAGTGACATCGATATTTTGCCATAAATAATAAATTGACAGGTATTTCTATCATAAATATTGCGCTGTTAAACTGTTCATTTCAGTATATCCAAACTCCAATTAGTTAATTGTTCTCCCGTTGTCTGGGAAACAAATACTAAAATAGGTAACGAAAAAAATTATTTTTAAAATCGTAAATTTTTACATACATACATACACTCACGCCGATATCCCATAACGGTAGGTAGAGAGACCATTGTAAATTTCTATACTGATTTAAATTGAAACCTGCAAGTAACAGTGCCTCCACACACAAAATCTGTTTTATCATTAACACTATGTTCATTATCTTCGCCGCGTGTACATATTAATTTTCACATGCCTGCATATATGAATGTATCGGCTGAAAAATATAAGGGTCTTTAACCTGACTTTTATTTTTATTGGTGTTGCAATGTATAGATATATAACATTGAAATATACCAATCCTAAGTACAGTAAATCAGTTTGGAGACGTTTTTTGCATTTGTAATAATGTTTGTACACAGTCTCTAAAACCGGAGTAAACCAGTTTGCGCTAGCTACCACGTGTTCCGCACTCTCGCTTTCGCTTATAAGTAGCGTAAGAAGTTAATTATATATATTAAATCACACTTAATATGTATAATATAAAGTACTTACCTAAATGTTTATTTAATTATCTGCTGACCGTACAAACAAACGCAAAAACGTCTCCAAGCTGATTTGGCTACAATAAGTATATGTTTCTAGTTACAAGAGATCTTTACAGCGTAGTATTTACTAAATTTCCAACATTCTGAATTCACACTCAATAATAAAAGTAGCGATCAATTTCAAAAAATTGTTTTCTAATTTCCATTCAGACAGTGCTGCCATCTGGCGTGGCGCGTCGCTCACCATGACATATTGATAGATGGCGTTAGTCATATGACGACTGATTGATTGTTGACGTCCTGCCAGGCCGGCTTTCGTATCAGAAGCCTTGCATTATTTTTTTAAGATCAGTGATAAATAAGATTTCACTTATGTATATTTTTATACTAACTAGTGATTAGATAGTATTACTAGACATAAGAAAATATATTTTATTTTCTGTTAATTTGCATCTTAAGGTAGAATTCTTGTAAATATGCAGCATTATGGTGAACAAATGTACTAAACATTTTTTTTATCTCAGTAGACATAATATTTACAAAGTTAAAGTGCATCTAATAAAATTTGATCAAAATTAATATCAAACATTATATTATAATAATATCATAAAATAAAACTTATTGAAATTTTATCTATAGCTACTTTAACAACAGCTGTTATTATGAACTCGGTTGGAACAACACGAAAACTGAACATCGTTATCAACGTTGCAACTATCTCTAATTAAATAAAACTGCTTGACTTAACATTTTAATAACATTCAGCATGTTCATAAAAGCACATTAACCTGTCCAGGTACGAAAGGTTTCAGTGGAAACAATTTTTGGTAGGTTTTGTAATCAAACCTCGTTATTTTTAATAGGTCTGTAACTACAGAAAGCGAGATCTTGAACTTAACGGTTCTCTTCAGTCAGTCATAGTATTTTTCTTTTAGAAATATGCAATTTGTACACTTAAAATTGTAATACTGGTGAGATATCCAACTGGATGATTATTATTACTTATCTGATTACTTAATACACTACAAAAATAGTTTTCATTGTGCTTGTAATATTATTAAGTACTTAACTAAACCCGGAGACATCACAGATTACCAAATCGTTACAACTTTTAATATCATGCTTATGTACATATAGGATAGTTTACTAATTTGATATTTATTATTTAATAATTATATTAAAATGATTTAATTTTGGTTTCATCCAAAAATGTATTTCATCAAAATAGTATATTTTATATGCTTCCAACCACACCATTAAAATAATATTAAAGCGAGGGTAACCGTTGTATCTCATATTCGACCGCCACTTGAGAGTTGTCCTCGTTAATTACGCACGAAATGTGATAATATAATGTAATATATAATAATTCTAATTGTCAACTATAATTGTAACAACGGTTAAGTAAAGATATATGAACCGGTAGTAATAATTGAATCTTCAATTTATTTCAAAAGTACCCACATCTCTATTAACAAAATAGTATGTACCGTCTTAATTCTCAATCTCGCTACTTACCCACTTCAAATGCTAAATTGTCATCGACGCAGACCCTTGGGCGCCGTCGATCGACGAGCTATAATTGTAAAGTTTTGTTTCTAATTGAAGACGGGGCACAGGGTCACCACGTGAGCGCAATTTCCGCGATTAATGACGCGGACGTAATCTAACTAACCAGAGATGGAAACTCTGTCGTGGTAGCGTCCGTAATATGTGTGTCTTGTTTTACCAAGCGTTCTCGAATCACGATGAAATTATCGTCTGTAGTATATTTATAAAATAATAATTATACTTTGTGTGATGAGCACAAATATTTGTATCCGAGTCATCGACGTATATTATATATATTTACTAGCATTAGTCCGCGGCTCCGTCCGCGTGAATGTCGGTTTTCTGTTACATGGAAAATCCCGGCACAATCATAGATTTATATAAGAAAAAAACTAAGAACCACTTTTACTTGACCTCTCGTACCTTAGCGGCAGCTACTAAAACAGGGATCAAGCTGTATCTTAAATTCTACTGGACCGATTTTGATAAAACATTCTGCAGTATTTAAGTCGGAGTAGTGCCTTTAGGACTGTAATAGTTTAACCAAAATTTACCTGCTAGTTTATGCGTGTAGCCCGAGCAAACAAACAAACAAACATCGACGGATTCGGATTCAGAAGCCCTTAATTAGTCGATCTGAGTAGTTTGTTTTTAATTATCTTTAATTTTTGAAAATTTGACATTTAACAATTTTATAATATTATAGATTATAGATAGATATATTGTATTTATCTATATAAGTATGAATATAGTTTTCTTATAGCCAAGCTACGGGGAATCCAAGTTTGGGATTAAATCAATCTGTGTAAGAATGTGGAATATTATTATTATTTAAAAGTATAAAATAAAAAAGTGTAAAATATACTATATCTCAATCCAGATCATTTAGCGAATTTAAACTGCATCGGTTTAACCATTCTGTCTCAGTAAAAAATATTTTAAACCTGGAACCAAAGGGTGCCGGGTTCGAATCCTGATATGGACAAAATTTGTGTAATAAATGCAAATGTTTGTACCCGAGTCACAGATGTTTATTTATTTATTATACTTACCTGTTTATGTATGAATTTTGTCTAGTACCCAAGATACAGGGGACCTTAGTATAAGACTTGATCAATTTGTGTGAAAGTGACCAGAATATTAATATTAATTTGAACTCGTATTTAAAATATTGGTAGGATATTATTAATCATAGGTCAAATTATAGGTAACCCCGTTGAACCAATTATTGTTGTTTTATCAGTAATAAATGCGATGAGAAGCCATCTTAAGTGTTCATACATGAAATTGATGCTGCCAAATCTCTACTGAATCCCTGGAAAATTGTGAAAGGTCTTACATTTAGATAAGTGTTTAGGGACATTAAATTTGTTCTTTTATTGACCGAATTTAGTTGAATCTGGAGCGAGGGCTGACTGTATTTTTTTAGATAAGTCATATATAGTTATATGTTTAAATCATGGAGAGTTATAAAGTCTAACTGCGTGTTTAATTTACACATACGAGGCAGTTTTGATTATCCTTCACTAGGCAGCTTAACTTCGGGGAATTGAGGAAATTAAGTCACAAGACCTGATATTAAAAGGCGGGGTAAAAAGTTAAAAGACGACAATTGAAACATTTGAAAAAAGTTCTATCAATGTTACGTAAACGGTCAACAATATAGGTATAAATTATTTAAAATAATTCAAACATTCTTCATTACGGAAATTAACTCTATTTCCATCATAATAATTAACAGTTTTCTTGCATCAAACATGATTAGTTTAATATCTTGTAGTAGGGGGTAGTTCATTAGCCCGACCGTATTACGCCTAACGATTTCACGCTAGCTCTCGTCATTTCGGTAACTTTGATAGTCACCGGGTGCCTGTAATCATAACGTGAATTACGATTAAACTTCGGTTTTATCTTTCTCGCTTGTTGATTAACCGCGATGAAGTTACCCGGGTGTGTGTTTAATCGATTCGTAGTTAATCTTTGGCATTAAGTTAAACTTTCGTCATTTAATAAGCTCGATTCGTTTCGATATGATGGTACTTGGAAATTTTGTATTTTAATTTACTCGTGGTCTGCGTGTAACGGCATCTACTTATTTATGTATCATTACTAAAATTTATTTAAATTTATAACATATTTATTTTTCTTTTAATCTGGTACCCAACCTGTATTGGATCTTTTTATAAACTTCCATATTAGCCAATTCAATTTATTTGAATGAACCTTTAATAATTTTATGCATTCAAAAATAACAAATATATTTAGACAAACATAATAAATACCATATATAACCATAAATCTTATCCATCCGAATTTGTCTTGAAAATATTGCGTATTGCGATATGACCACACAATTTACACTTTATATTTCTTGATTATTATGTTTGTAAATGGAGAAGGAAAACTTAGTGAAGAAATTTGCATACTTGTGAGAATGTGCGAAGCTACCGCACTAGGTCAGCGTGGTAGACTACGGCCTAAAGTTCTTCCTTATAAGGGGAGGTCCAAAGGCGAGGATGAATATGGACTGGGCACGATCATGATCTTTGTAATTTTTTTTATATCGTTGTATAATAAAGAGTACTATCACATCAAAGCAATTCTATCTGAAGTGTATTTTGACTCAATATAACTACCTCCAGTATTTACAAAATTATAATGTACATACAATTTGCGCTTCAACATAATTGAAATCACACGTTCGTGTGTACTCTATAAATTCCGTGCGTGTGGTTTTGTGTTCCTTCAAATGAGTAACACAAACCCAAATAACTGAGTAAATTTAGTAAGAACAAAAGCAAATTGGTGTTTATACACTTGTATCTTAAGCGAAAACGTTAAAATGCGTGGGAAAACGCACCGCTTGTCAGGTAGGGCCGCGTATTATTTTATTTGCTTACTCGTTCTTAGATAGAATAATCTTAATACCACGAACGATGTACGACGCACTCATGCGCGAGACTCGCTTCTGTCGAATAAGCCTTTATTTTATCCTCGTATAGTGAAATATTAAGTCCTTCTTTCGATTACGAGTTACGGCGGCTGAATTGTCGGAATACGTCGCGCAATACCGCCAGAAATGGGGGCCGAACTTATGAAGGAAATATGAACAGACTCGGTGGTTCTTGTCTTTTCAATAATATGTAAGGGTAATACATTTTTTGTAAGGTTATGTTGATTAAATTGAGTTAGTCTCTTGTTTTATCATCATACGTAGATCTTCTTCTTAAAAAGGGAGGATTTGCCATAATCCCAACACTTGGCAAGCATCTCGGACATTACAGTAGATTTTGATTGAATAACACGATAACGCATTATCCTGGTATATCTAATTGTTCTTTCTCACAGCATCTAAGGCAAGATATGCTATTATTGTACTGGCGCAGCACAGCAAATCTTGTTTTATATTATATAGCAAATAATACAAAACTTTTATCATCAGCACTAAAATCTTATCATCATCATTATACCAGCCCACAGACGTCCACTGTTGGACATAGGCCTCCTCCTTCTCCATCAAATCTCGTTTTACTTGCTATAATAATAATACTACATTCTAATTCAACATCATCATCATCATCATCATCCCCAGTCCATATCGTCCCCACTACAGGGGCAAGGACCTAATCCCCCTCCTGATCAGGGGAGGTCCCCTGATCAGGAGGGGGATTAGGTCGTAGTCTACCTCGCTGGCCTAGTGCGGGTTGGTAGATTTCACACACCCATGCGGGCATGCAGTTTTCCTCGCGAAGTTTTCCTTCTCCGTTGAGTACATTGGTGTCTACAATGTAGACCGTACATGAATTACAAATAATAACTCAGTGATACAGGACCGGGATTCGAACCCACGACCCTTCGATCGTAAGCCTTGTCTAAAACCATTACACCACCAATGCACAATTCAACATACCTAAATATATAAAAACTCATTATTATTTTAAATAAAAATTGAATGTCATTATTTACAATAAAAATTAAATGTCTATTTTTTACCCGTTTTAGTTTATAATAGTAAGTCTACAATATGTAAGAGATTTTAAAAAGTAATAAATGTTTCCCGAAGAACAAATATCTCTTGTCTACACAGCCAGTGTGTACACCCAGCTACGTCGTAGTAGCTACGACGTACAACTTAGTATTACTCGTAGCGACAGGCTACGAACGTTCTACATCCGCACTGCGTTACCTACGCGATCTCATATAAATCTCACTTGAGGATTACAAGTATACAGTTACAAGTTCTCGGTTTCTGAGATATTAATGCTGTGTGCACCAAAAGTACGGCTCGATACGACCAAGTTTCGGATGATAAAGTGTTTATCTGTGCTTTTGCTTCTTTAAATATGGCCATTACTCTTAGTTATTGGTAGTTTGCCGACTTCTATTTTCGTCGTGTCTAATTACTTTATAACTGTATAATAATATACTCGTGTATTACATTTTATGTGTAATAGTATTATAACAGTTACTGTATGTAACTTCCCTCCTTTTTAGGCAAAAGCCTGGTTTGACAGGAGGACCCCCATGTCCAGCGTGCTAGAAATGCAGTGCAGTGGTGCTAGAAATAAGTCGTAATCGAAATATCGTGGGTTCGATTCCGGTACCGTACCACTGGATTTTTTCAATTTCATATACAGTCTTCAATGTAGACGCAAATGTGCTCAACGGTGAAAGAAAATTTCGTGAGGAAACCTGCATGCTGACATACATAGGTGCGTAAAGTCTACAAACCGCACTAGGCCAGTGTGGTAGATAATGGCGTAATCCGTTGAGGTGGTTCTTATCCCTGTTGTTGGGACGAATATGGACTGGAATGAAGCCAGATAATAGTCGGTTATCATAACCGTTTCCACGATCCCCTCGCACACCCCCATTATGATGTATACCCTGACTTAACTTGAGATAATGTTAAACTGACGAAAATATCTCCTAGGAAATATAACAGTACACTACTTCATTCAGAAATTAAAATCACTCTGTATTTAAAATATCCATAAAAGTCATCGATTGAAAAGAGAATACTTAGGGAAACAAAAATTATATATACATACATACATACATATGAGATATTTTTTGTTAATAATCACTCAAATAATCAATGTGCCTTGTTAGTTATTTTCAAATTATTACATATATACATGCACTCAACCCGGTATCTCATATGGACAGGCAAAGACTACAGTACGTCACATTTTACAACCCTGACACACCTCACTCACCTCATCCAAATTCATACATCTTTTCATATAGTGTCGTCGATTAAGGGTGCTACGAACATGATGTTATTGAAACAAGTTGTTGATTTGATCAAGGTAGATTTTTCTTGGATGCCCTCTTCTAAAATTTCCACTCACATTTGTCCAGAATATTCATTTCAACATTCGAATCTCACTCATCCTTTCTAAATGACCAAACCTTTGGAATATTTTTTCTCGATCCTTGTCACCACATCATATTTCAACTTACACCGATCCCTCATCACTCTATGACACAATCGATCAGTTAAGGTTACTCCGCAGAGAAGGCATTTCCACTGCATTCACGCGACTTTCGTTCTTGTTTTGCCATACCCACGATTCAGTGCCATACATAAGTGTAGGTACCAACACATCATTCTGGATTCAAAACAGTATTTGATCATAATAAGAATAAAAATTAGAGAAAATTTAACAACTTCAAAACCCTCTTATCAACAGCAATCTTGGCCGCGTAGTTATTATTTGCACTTCTACCCCGTCTCCTTTTGACATTAACAGACACTATACAGTGCTGTCAGAAACATCTTTGACCAGAGTTATCGGTTAATGAGACCTTGGTGGACACGCTCCTGTCAAAGGATTTTATTATAAAATATAAATCTCAGCGTAAATATTCCATCGAATTTTAAGATTTTCTTTTTACTGTGTTTAAACCCGTATTTAACAAAAATCCCACCTGATGCTAAGTGGCGATGTAACCTAAGATGGTAAAACATACTAGCTTAATAAGAACCTATTCACCCATATTATAATCGGACAGAAATAGTGACGCAGCAAGACTATTAAGTCTTATTAAGTCCAGATTAATTATATTATTCATTTTGCCGCGTAGTTTAACCCGTTCCCTGCGTCGAATTATTTAATTAGCGGCTGGTATGCTGTTAGCCATTCACTCGATCGTCGAATTGAGAGAAAGACACTTTTATAATAAATAATATTTATGTATTGATTCATTTATTTATTCATTCGTTCGTCCGTTCATTTATGCGTTCCTTCGTTTGTTCAATCGTTTCGTTAATTTGTTCATTCATTCACTTATTCATTCATTCATTCATTCACCCATCCATCCATTCATCCGTCCATCCATCCATTCATTCATTCACTCATTAATTCTGCCACACATTCATACATTCATCCATCCATGCATTCATCTATCCAACCATCTACCCATTCATCCATCTAGTCATTCGTTCATTCATTCATTCGTCCATTCGCATATTTTTTTATTTATTTATTATACATAAAACCGACATAACAGCAGAAATCACAAATTATTACAAATCACTCTAAATCTAGTCACAGTTCTAAGTATACTAAAAAAATCATTCAAAAATTATATTGTAGATTCAGAACACTGATTTAGCCACACATTAGGATTTTCTGTGGGTTGGTTGGTTGTAAGTACATATAATGTTATCTAGTAAGATAACATTATATGTACTTACATATATAGATAAATATAAACATCCACAACTAGAGTACAAATATTCCATTTCATCACACAAAATTTGCCCTACCGGGAATCAAACTCGTGACTAAATCATAAAAAGCATCTGACTGATTGAATCACTATCACTGATTCAATCAATCGTCATAATATTGTTATTAAATAAGAACGTTTAGAGAGTTTGTTAAAAAATAATAATTATAATGTACTAGCAGCTACCCGCGGCTCTTATGATGGCTCTCATGGCTTTCTTATGGTCCCTATGGCCAACAACTAGTTTCATCTCAATCAGAAGAATAATATAGCAACGCATGCGGGGTAAATAAGAAACATTCGTTTTTATATATATAGATTTTATCTCGGCAAGTATTTAGCTATACTGCAAAGGTCACAGACAGGGCTTTGAAAATAAATAGACGAGGAAAATATTGCTATTTTAAATTATATAATTTATCGTGAAATCATTTCTGAGACATTTCCGTAAACATAATAAACCAATTAAAAAAGATCTTTACATTATACGGCACTTTATACAATGAAAGGGTCAAGCTAGTTATTTATGTAATTCGCTTAACCGATTTAGATAAAACGTACACAATTTTTAAATAGGACAACCTTTTTCAGTTATGAAATTTTATCGAAATTCGTTCAACCATTTTCTTATGATGAGGTAATAAACAGACATTCTGAAAATAGTGGATTCGTATTCTACTGCTTATTTCTAGTAGCTCTTGCTAATTTTCGGAAATAATAACAATGTACAGACTTTTCTAGCCCCTAATATTTTATTATATCTAGTATATTTTGGATAGAAATGTACTTATTTCTAATTTGTTGACCATTTTTAGGAATTTTAAAATCAGAAATAAATAACGTTCATATGTTCTCTATATATATTATACTTCTTAGCTTTTTACCATACAAACAGTTGAAAAGCATTAGCAAAACTATTATTTGCACTTATTCAATTAAATTAATGCAATAAAATTACAACCATTGTAATTCAATTAAATTGATCTCTTAAATCATTTCACAATGTACCGTTGTATTGCAGTCTTTTGTCCTTTTTATTGAAATTCATTTTCGCACCATTGTTGAATTGATTATCAAGAAAAATATATTATTAACATCAGTAAATGAAATTATTATAGTCATATATATTACTATATTTTTTCTGAACACTGTACTATTATAAAATTATCTATCCTATTATGAAATTGTAAAACTTCATTATCTGTCCATTAAAAATATTTCAACACATATAACACAGATCGAATAAGTAAGGTCTTCTGAAACCGAAACCACGTTTCGTTTTCTTCTTTTTTTATTCAAGCTTCACGCACAAATAAGACGCTAGATTTTAGTCATACTATTACAGTCTTAGAATTACTATTCCAAACTAATATACTACGGGATGTTTCATCAAAATTGACCGAGTAGAATTGACGATACAACCTGATCTTGATACCTTTCAGTAACCGCCATTATGGTACAATAGTTTAAGTGAAAATAGTACTTTAACTTTTTTGTAAACGTATAATTATTTTGTGATTTTTCATTTAGTGTGAAAACCGACAGTCACGCGAATGGTACCGCGAGCGAAACTAAGTAATGCCTAAAATATCAACAAAACAAGGAATTCGGCTCCATAAATCACAGTTAATCAGTCCTAAACTATGTACGTCTAACAAGAGCCTCAAAGAGGTCTCGTTCTGTAGCTCTTGAGAGCGGCATTGTTCTCTAAATTTTACATTCACATTAGACGGAAATTTCGTCTCGTGCTGATTTACGATCGACCCTCGAGTAAGGAGCGCTAACTGAGAGATTATTTACTCTCGCCGCTCGTCTCGAGGTGCGTCGGAGTCGAGAGCGCGGGCACAGCCGTCGCGGCCCCGATTTGTTTATGCTAAACGACCAGCCGAAGTTACGCCGCGCAACACAACAATAATTTATATAGCTAAATAAGTGCAATGAGAGCCCAGTGATATAACCACGCATGCCAAGTTCTAGATTTCGAATTCAAATCCTACGCACGCATCTTTGACTTTTTGAAATCATGTCCTTATTAATAATTTAATAAAAAAAATATTATTGAAAAAAAAACAGAAACCAGACTGCGCGAAAAATGTATTTTTTTTATGATTTTGATGATAATGATGATTATGAAATAAGTCGGTGTACCGCGCCGCGCACTAACTCGCCAAAGGCCAGTTAACTTGTTCATACTCATTAGTCAGGGCGCGCTGTCATTATTTTTATAGTTAAATTACTGTGACCGAGCCCGTCTTTTATTAATAACTCCACGCCGGACGAAAGAGTTAACGGCATTCTGACACGATTGTTACTAAACCGAAGGAATTTTAATTCGTCTCGGAGTTTATTAAGTGCGTAAAGTTTTAGCGGAGCTTCGACGCAAGCGGCAAATTAAGTAAATTTGCTCGTCGGCATGAGGGGAGGCCGCGACTGTGCCCTCTCAATCTGATCACCGCGATATTAACAATTTTAATTGCGGTTGGCTGGCACTCCGCACTTCGCTTGCGTTGACTCCGTTATTACATATAAGAAATAAACTCGGATGGCGTTGTTAATAACGCGATTTATGCTATTATATATTCCATAATTCAGGGGGACCTGCATAAAAAAGCACGCACTAAAATGGAGTGAAATGAGTGTACCCCGTAAAACTCTTTTCATACAATATTCAATAGAAGATATTTTATTATACTGAGATTTCCACAATTCACCGATAAATTTGCGCTATATCTCCCGTTTTATGTCCTTCTGCAGGGCAAATTTGTTTCTTTTTCACGTGATATAGTTATAAATCTGCGTGGCATGCGTACGATTCTTTGGTTGTGAATCGATTTTATGACCG
>WUAW01028922.1:13153-24039 GCA_017165845.1 Thaumetopoea pityocampa | reverse complement strand
TCGAACCCCGGTCTCCCGCGTTTCAGGCGGGTATACTGACCACTATACTACCAAAGAATTGGGGTAGGCAGTGACCACTTCTTTCCACTTGCTACGAACAAGATGGATAGCCGCAGCCCACGTTTCGCCCCCGCGGGAAATGAGACGTGTCTGGTGGCGAACCACGACGCCGCCATTTTAAGGTACAAAAGCATTAAAAACCTCATTGCGTTCCCACGAAAAGGAAGGAAAGGAAAGAGGTTGACACATACATATACATATATTAGTACATATACATATATTAATAACACATACATATATTACTGTGGCCTCACAATTCCAGAATACACCTCTTACCACCTCGAAGAGCGTTGGGGTCCTTGGTGGCGACATTTCCAGCAACGCTTAGTACCGAGTCACATAGGAGACAATCGAGCTGAATTGAGCGATGCGGTACTTCATGCTGGGGCAGACTGCTTTTATATAAAACTCAATTCCGGTCCCATATGGAGTACTGCTGTCATCTCTGGGCAGGTGCACCTGGATGCCAGCTTGACCCTTAAGTATCGGACACTTAAGTTTAAGGAGAGATTTCGCCTCCTTATGTGTGTTCTACCGCTTGTACAATGGGTTGTATTCCGAAGACTTATTTGACTTGATGTTCACGGACATTTTCTACCATGGCACCGCTCGCCATCGGCAGGGAGTTCATCCTCACACATTAGAACTTCAATTGTCGCGTACAGTGCGGTTTCAGAGGAATTTCTTCCTGTGAACGCTCCAATTGTGGAATGAACTTCCTGCCGAGGTTTTTTCAAGGGAGTGTAATATGGGATTCTTCAAGAGGGGAGTAAATAGATTTCTAGAGTCACCAACGCGCATGTGATACTCCTAATATTGAAGGCATCCATAGACTGTGGTAACCGGTTACCACCAGACTGACCGTAAACCTGTTTACCACCATCGTGTTATAAAAAATAATGTAAAACACATACACATAAAACGTACACACGTAAACATCGACCTCGCATCCTTACCGTCGTTGCATGTCGCGAGCGGATCGGATCGGTTACTAGTTGATTTAGAGAACTTGACATCCATACGCGGAACCCGTGTCATTCAAATGAAGCTCATTTGTGTCTGTCACGTGCACGCACCGTGTACACCGGTATTAAATTGTTAATAAATGAATAAAAATAAAGATTTATTTCTTCAAATGTTTGGATTAATAATTTAAAGGGATTATTGGTCCTCCTAGTAGATTAAAAATAATCTGTATCAAGAAGCCGCGCTCTTCCATAGCTCTACTCTAATTTAACACTGTGTGCGTGCTTGCGTGTGCGTGCGTGCATATGTGTGCAGGCACGTATGTGTGCAGGCGTACGTATGGGTGCAGGTGTACGTGTGTGTATGCGTGTTCATTTGTGTCTGACACGTGCACGGTGTACACCACTATTAAATTATTAATAAATAAAATAAAACCCTAAAATATATGCCTGCAGAACCAATATAAATAATCTACTTGCTAGTCGTTACTGCTTCAAAAACGGCAAGTACTTAACGGTACAAAAGAAAGGATACTTTTACCGACAAATAAATTATAATCCATCTATATTTGCTATACGAATATGCGCTATCGACAAATATGAACCATGAATAATTCCGAAACATTTTCCCTTGCAAGCAGTAATCCTAAAGAGAGGAAATCTTATATTATAGCCACCGATAAGTGCACTTAAAATGCAGTCTTATGGTGATCATGCATCAAGTTGGTCGATTCTACCAACCGCTTATAATTAATTTGTGTGTCTAATATACAAAACAAGGTCAAGTTTTAGTAGCCTTAAACATTTTTCTGCATAAATTAGTAGTGATCATGCTTCAAGCTTGTTAATAGTACTTATCGTCGATAGAATCATCGTTGAACGATAGAGGCGTAACATACAATTTAGTTTTGGGATACTATTTCACTCTGCTCGCGAACACGGCTGATGCCAATCGAAACGCGGAGTTAACAAACTATTAAAAATATTTCGGGATAAACCCCTCGCAGTAATCAACTATATTTTAACCAGATTACTTGTCCTGAGTGACTGACTTATTCATCAATGCAGAGTCTAAACCGCTGGGGCTACAAACTTGAAAATATGATACTTGATGCCTTTTATGTTGTAAGCATCCACTAAGAGAGGATTTTTAGAAATTTCAACCTTAAGGTGGTAAAATAAGGAATGAACGATTGTATGGAAGTCCGTCATTTTCAAAGCAAGAAGTACGTAACTTAATATACCTATTTCTGGTTAGAAATAAACGTGCACGTATAACGGCGTTTTTCAAAATTTTACCCCTAAGAGGATGAATTAAGGGTTGTAAGTTTATATGGGAAGTTCGTCAGTTTTAAACGAAAAAGCGTGAAATTTCATACACCGGCTTCTGGTTAGAAATAAATGTACACATAGTGAATTAGCTTAGTAATTTTAGCCCTAAAACAGAATACCGCAAGCGTCATCGTTTGTCGTAATTAAAATTAAAAAAATAAACTAAACACACGCGTGAAGCTGTAGGCAACAGCTAGTCAACTATATTTTAACCAGATTTGTTACCAAATCTTCCTACGGCGAGCCGGTGTCGTGATACACGATGCGATGGATTCTGCTGTCATTACAGCCGACGCTCCGTAATAGGTTGATTGTGTCTTCCGATAAATGGCAGCTATACAATTGGAGCCACAGGCCTCTGATCATCACTTGACCTCGATCACCTAACACATAGACAGGAACTAAACAATGGCTTCAGTGACACGTTGTATTTCAGAATTTTTTGCTAAAGTTTGGATGTATTAAGTACTTTTGATTAAAATACTTAACTCTACACTTTTCGCGGAACTTCTTTTTTAAACTCACTCTTCTAGTAGAGGCAACATGTTATCAATTGATGTTTTCCTATATAAAAATTATTTATGTGGTACATGTAGTAATCTTTTTACATCTAGCGGAACAAAATGAAAATACAACCAACACAATTAAATATCAGTTAAGCGAGCGCAAAATTAGTCTTGGCAGCACCCATTTAACCTGGGACGCATCTATAGATGGGCGTGTACTCAGCGAAATAGCTTTGTCTGTGTACCAGACCCTTCCTTAGGGGCACGAGT
The DNA here is from genome assembly GCA_017165845.1 of Thaumetopoea pityocampa. Classification (NCBI taxonomy): domain Eukaryota; kingdom Metazoa; phylum Arthropoda; class Insecta; order Lepidoptera; family Notodontidae; genus Thaumetopoea; species Thaumetopoea pityocampa. The sequence continues at coordinate 20,906 of WUAW01028922.1, read as the reverse complement.
CAACTCTAATGAAACCATATTTTACGCCTAATGACAAATTTAGACAACAAACCTTAAACTCTAAATAATTTCAATGGTGGACGCTTTCAAACCAACTATTAAATGCGGATTTAGTTTAATTTTATCCGACGTTCTAATGCCTTTGTTCTAGAAAGGATCTCTATATTAAAATGGGTACGCACTTAGAAAAGCTACATTAGGTATTTATTTGTTAAGAATAATTAATAAGTTTGGATATTCTAGGCAGCAACAACTAGTTTTCTATAAGACATTTATCGTTATACTTTGTTCTCATCGCACGAACGATATGACACCAACAAACAACGAGTAACCAGGGACCGTGAAAAATGTCGAGACAAATTGTGGATGTGGTTGAAAAAGTGAAGCCACGCAAGATTAATGGGGTGCCCCAAGGAAACCTTATATTTGCATTTCATTAGGAGCCGAGCGACCGGCTGCCGGTACTTGGCAATATTGTCTTGGAATATAATTAAATATGATGCAATAGGGGTGTTTGACTGTTCTTAGAAAACCATCTAAAATTACCACTATTATCAGCATTGGTGCTGATTCTGTAGTAACAGAACTTAATCAAATTTAGTTCCTCCCTATCTTTTTCTAATGTCAAATGCCAAAACGAGATAGCTATAATATTGGTGCTGTCAGTTTCGTTTAGAAATGTCAAAATTAAAAGATTTAGGCACGATTTCGGAACGGACGGACTAAAGATACCCAAAAACGCAACATTTTTTTGAACCATTTGACACAAACGTAGGTCGGTACTCGCTATAAATGTTTGCTATCTCGTTTTAGCGTTTGACATTAGAAAAATATAGAGAGGAACCAAATTTAGTTAAGTTCTGTACAACAGCATTGGCACTGTTGTGCTAATAACAGGAGTGGCAGCATCGGAAAAGAGAAGATCTTCCGACCAGACGGGTGTTATGTCTGGCGGGGCCTCTCTGCCTCTCACTCTCACAGTTAACACGAATCTAACGACACCTCTCAAGGTAAAATACATCAAACCGTTTAGTTTAGACTACAGAGCGTGCCAAAGAAATATATCTACATACATACACTCGAAAAACATAACCCTCCTTCTGGCATAGTCGGGTAATAAGTTGGATGTAATCATCTCATAACTGACTATCATCAGCTGTTGATAGATCACTCATACCCTTTTTCCTTAGTACCACAAAATTAATTATTAATATGCGCATGATTTCGAAGTCAGAGGTGTGTGTTTTGGTTTCGAACTCAAAACCCAAGACTTATCATGCATGGCCATTCCACTAGGTTACCGCTGATATATTTTAATCTTATATATAAAGACCCTTATTGCGCTCCCGCGAGGGAGCGCAATAAGGGTCTTTAACGCTTTTGAACATTAAAAATGGCGGCGTCGTGGTTCGCCACCCGACACGTCTCGTTTCCCGCGAGGGCGGAAAGTGGGCCACGGACATCCACTTTGCTCGTGGTAAGTGGCAAGAAGTGGTCTCTGCCTACCCCAATTCTTCGGTAGTATAGTGGTCAGTATCCCCGCCTTTCAGGCGGGAGACCGGGGTTCGATTCCCCGCCGGAGAGCCAGGGAAAAAGGCGTGAGTGTATGTATGTACGTATATTTCAGTACTACTTTTTAACCGCGGCTGCACTCGCGTTGATTTCCTTAAATACATGTCAGAGAGCGCTGAAAATACAATCATTTGATAACTTTGTAAACTATATTTTTCTATCACTCGGCAACAGTTTTATTTTCTCGGGACAAAGAGTACCCTATGTCGTTCTCTGTATCCCTGGTAATGTGTGTACAAAATTTCATGATGATCAGTGAAAGACGTGAAAGCGTAAGAAACAAACAAACTGACATGCGATAATATTATATGAGTTAGGATAGTGCAATACTTACTGTCGGTCTTCACTCCATTATTGATCTTTACAAAATGGATGCTATTCATGTTGCATGCTAACATATTGCCTCTTAAGCCACGCTATTGTGAAGGATCTGCATCTTAGAGCTTATCCCCGGCACTGCATTGTATAATAATAGCCATAACTGAAGGCACGTGTTCCACTTTCAGATGAATATTCATAGATTTACAATATATCTGTATTGTTTTCCAGACCTATCAGATAAATCAACTGAATGCAGGTGATTGTTTCAATATGAGATACGTTTGATTTGTTCATAGCATCTGCTTTGTTTGTGACACTGCGTGGACCATAGCGTCACTACATCTCATGGGTTGGGCTCGGTTCAGCCTGTATTTGATTATATACGTTTATATAGGCGAACCACAGCGGTTTATTGGCGTTAAATGTGATGATTTTGTACATTACGTAATTTAGTTGAAGTGTAAATTTAATAAAAAATTAAAAAAAAAGATTATTAACATTATCCTGCAAAAATTACAAATTATGGTGAAGTTAGATATTTCGCCGCTGCCAACAAAGAACACGTTGCATCTCATACCCCGACACCATCAAGAAGGCCGCACACAACGTATCGAACACACGTTAGAGATTTCACCGCCACCAATAAACAACACCTGACACCTCCCACCTCGCGGGTTCCTTCCTTTGCCCTGCCCTGCCCTGCCCTGCCCTACCTTGCCCTGTCCAGCACCGCCCTGCCCTAGCCTGCCCGGCCCTGCCCTGTCCTGACCTGTCCTGCTGACAATAATTAGTAAAAAAATTATATTTGTGTGCAATAAAGAGTACTTACTATATTCTATTCTAAATTCAGTATCAGTTAAACAGGGGGTCTATAAAAAAGCAAAAAATATGGCAAATGGTCTACGGGACGAAAAGAAATAAAATTAAGATAATATATTTAATATTAGTTTTTATCCGCGGCTGCATTCGCGGTGATTTCGGATGACCATATTAAAATATTTTTTCAGCCCTTGGGAACAACTAGTTTCGGGATAAATGGTAGCCAATATCCTTCTGTGTACTCCCTGATATAACGTGTGTACAAAATTTTATAATGATTGGTTGAGTAGGTAAGGCGTTAAAACGTAACAAACAAACTCTCATTCGCATTTATAATATTAGTTAGGATAGTGCTTTTAATTGCATGCCAGTGTAATAAAGCTTGGCGAACTTTAATTACTTAAAGTGTACGTTGTGAGGTCTTATCGCGAGCTGCAATCTCTTTCATACAGCTTTTCATAATTCTATCGATTTTTTAATCTATATACTATATTTCGCCCGCGGCATCGCCTACACGAATTTCAGTTTTCGTGTGAAATGGACAATCCTGAAATAGTTATACATTTGCAAGAAAGTCTAAGAGACATTGTTACTTGAGCTCTCGTATCACAATCGCGACTACTGAAACGAGAGGCTGTATGTCTTCAGTTCTAGTTAATCAATTTACTAAAACATGCTACAGTATTTCAGTTACAATAGTACTTTTAAAACTGCAATAGTATGACCAATATCTGCTTGCTGGTTTTTGCGTGAATCTCGAACAAACGGACGGAAAGAAAACAAAAGATGATTGCGGTTTCAGAAGCCCTTAATTAGTCGATCCTGGTTGGATTTTCTGAAATATCTTTAATCGTTTTACAATTGTATAATAGTACTAGCTTTTGCCGGCGGCTCCACCAGCGTGAATTTTGATTTTCCACTACATGGAAATCCCGACACAATCATAGATTTATATAAAAATCCTTAAAACACTTACTTGAGCTCTCTTATCTTAACCGCGGCTACTAAAACAGAGATCAAGCTGTATCTCCAATTCTACAGGACCGATTTCGATGGAACATGTTACAGTATTTAAGTCGGAATAGTGCCTTTAAGACTATAATAGTTTAATCAAAATCTACCGGCTGGTTTTTAAGTGAAGCTCAAACAAACAAACAAGCATCAACGGATTTGGTTTCAGAAGCCTTTAATTAGTCGAACTGAGTAGTTTATTTTTAAATATGTTTGATTTTTGAAAATTTGTCATTTAACAATTTTAGTATAGATAAATAGATAATAGACATATTTAATCTACTGTCACCGTTACTCTTGTTAAGTAGATAATATTGAAGTTTAACAACGAGTTGTCCGCAGTCAGCAGTTCTGAGGTCAGGTGTGTCCGCAACTCATCGATCACCGGTGGACACAACATCTGTACATTGAATATTCATGTTCCTCCAATAATCGGGATTTAAATCGGCCACCGATCGAGCAGATTGGTATTGTTTCCAGCGTCATCGATTATTTTATTTATTCGTTCCATTGTTTCAGATATCCTAATTTCATTTGTTCTATTTTCAGAGCTAGTCTATACTATATTAAAAATTGTTAAATGTCAAATTTTCAAAATTCAAAAATATTTAAAAACAACCTATGTAGATCGACTAATTAAGGGCTTCTGAAACCAAATCCGTTGATGTTTGTTTGTTTGTTCGGGCTTCACGGAAAAACCAGTGGATAGATTTTGATTAAACTATTACAGTCTTAAAGGTACTATTCCGATTTAAATAATAGAACATGTTTCATCAAAATCGGTCCAGTAGAATTGAAGATACAGCTTGATCCCTGTTTTAGTAGCCACCGCTAAGGTACGAGAGGTCAAGTAAAAGTGGTTCTAAGGTTTTTTTATATATACCTATGATTATGTCGGGATTTCTCATTTAGGAGAAAACCGACAAACACGCGGGCGGAGCCGCAGGCAAAAGCTAGTACTATTATAATATTGTAAAACATCATTCACTATACATTAAAGATATTTCAAAGAATCTAACTCAGATCGACTAATTAAAGGCTTTTCAAACTGAAATATTTCTTATTTCTTCGCGTCTGTCTCTTTGTTTGTACGAGCTTGACGTAATAATCAGCCGGTACATTTTTGTCATACTGTTGCTGTCTATTACTAAACCAAATTAAATACTATTCCGACTTGAATATTGCAGCATATTCTATCAAAATTAGTCAAGGTGAACTATAGATATAGCCTGATTTCCGTCTTAGAAGCCGCCGTTATATGAAAGCTCAAGAAAAATGATTTTTGAGTCTTTTTGATAGATTTATAAATTTACTAGGTTTTGCCCGTGGCTCCGCCCGCGTGTATCTCGGTTTTCCGCTATATAAAAATCTCGACTATATAAAAAATATCGAGATTTTCTGAGATTTTCTGTCAGAGAACCACTTTTACTTGACCTCTCGTACCGTAACGGCGGCTACTAAAACAGGGATCAAGCTATATCTTCAATTCTACTGGACCGATTTTTATGAAACATGCCGCAATATTTAAGTTGGAATAGTGCCTTTAAGACTGTAATAGTTTAATCAAAATTTACCCGCTGGTTTTTACGTGAAGCCCAAACAAACAAACAAAAAAGATCAACGGATTTGGTTTCAGAAGTCCTTAACTAGTTGATCCGAGTATTTCTTTTTTAAATTTCTTTGATTTTTGAAAGTTTGAAATTTAACAATTTTATAACAGTATAAATAGATAGAAATAGATAGATAATTATTTCAGCATTTTCCCTTTAGCCACCATCGTCATCGTTTGTTAAAACGAACATCCATGCGGGCGGAACCGCGGCCGAAAATTAGTTAATGATAATTTCAGAACAATAATTCCTAAAATAAGTAAGACCTAGGATTATTTTATATGACCTTGGTTCTTATTGTAGGTAGGTAAGTTACCAAACACTACAACGCTTTCATATACATATATTTTCTCATAGTTACGGAAACACATAATATGTTTCGTCACGCGAGACCAACTTTTCTATTGATAAAATAGAGTAGGAAGTTTTCTTTGTACGCTCCTCTTAAAAATATTGGGTTTATCTTCGGTGTCTATAAATTCTGTTGATTTATGTTGGTCGGGAGATATAAAAAATAATGTACGATATTTATCGACTACATACTTTGAATGATTGTAAGCGTTTGCTGGGTAGCGCCGGCATAATAATACCCTTACTGCACCTTTTACAGTGGTTGCTATGAGAACCCGTTAAGGGATGGATCAGGATAATGCACAGCAGCATTATCCTGTTATTCAATTAGAATCTATTGCGATCTCCAAGATACCTGTCAAGCGTCGAGATTATACAAATATATACGTATCTTTTGAAGGACGATGCCCATATCAAACATTGTACTTTTAAGGATTGATAAGGATGAAAACTAAAAGTTTTGATGAATGAAGGCAAAATGAATCAGCCTCAATTATTAATATACAAAACCCAAAGCTATCACTGTTATCACACAAATGACACACCTTGTCTTTTTGGAGTTAACGGTTTCGATATTCTTGTGCATAAACCAAGCTATCACTGTTATCATACAAATGATACACCTTGTTTTTTTTGGAGGTAACGATTTCAATATTCTTGTGTATAAACCAAGCTATCACTGTTATCACACAAATGACACACCTTGTCTTTTTGGAGTTAACGGTTTCGATATTCTTGTGCATAAACCAAACTATCACTGTTATCATACAAATGATACACCTTGTTTTTTTTTGGAGGTAACGATTTCAATATTCTTGTGTATAAACCAAGCTATCACTGTTATCACACAAATGACACACCTTGTCTTTTTGGAGTTAATGGTTTCGATATTCTTGTGTATAAATCAAGCTATCACACAAATGACACACCTTGTCTTTTTCTAGGTAACGGTTTCGATATTCTTGTATATAAACCAAGCTATCACTGTTATCATAGAAATGATACACCTTGTTTTTTTTTTGGAGGTAACGATTTCAATATTCTTGTGTATAAACCAAGCTATCACTGTTATCACACAAATGACACACCTTGTCTTTTTGGAGGTAATGGTTTCGATATTCTTGTGTATAAGCCATAAGGAAATCAAAAAGTATCATCCAACCAATTCCGTTGGGCAAAAGAATTAAATGGAGAAGTTTTTCTTCTCCATTTAATCCACGTGAAGGTGAAAGGTGGAAGAATTCTCCATCGTATGGAAGTAATAATTGCAGGAGAGATACCAATGAGACTGTTGAAAGGTACACTCGTAAGACTATTTTCGAAATTTAAGAGCCAATATTCAAGATAGCCTGTAGGGCGTTGAAAAAAATAGTAAAGAAAACGAAATTAATGTAATTTATTGTTTTGAATGAGAATTATAGAAAAGAAACAAAATAGAAGTAGACATATTAATACTAATTATATCGAATAAAGATTCCAAAAAGTTTATACTATGCAAGTCGCCAATATGGCCCCGGGTCCATTTAATTTTAGTAACCAGCTGAGCGTTTCAGAAACGACTACTGCCATTACTCCGAACACCTATCGACTTCATAATCATCAGCCCGTGGAAGTTCACTGTTGGACATGGGCCCCCACCTTAAAAAAGGAGGGATTTGACATAATCGCCACGCTTGACAGCTGTCTTGATTAATCGCAATAGATTTTGTTTGAATAACAGTATAACGCAGTTGCCTATTATCTTAGTACGTGCCTCAATCGGTTCTCACAGTATTCATGAGAAGAAATAGATGCTATTATTATGCCGAAGCGACACAGCAGTACTTATGACACCTCGCCAAAATTTTCAGGATCATAACACCACCTCAGAGCAAATAATATGACACAAGTATTTACGTCAGGTCAGGGAGTACTTAGTCTTTTAGCCTGTCCGGCAAATAGACTTAAGTATACGGGTAAGTGACCTCGGCCCCCCGACCTACTAGTAGCTCTTCCTATTCCTTCCGAGATAGTAGTATCCTATATCCTATAATCCCATTCCAAAATTCCATATTCCTTGCTCAATACAC
>WUAW01028913.1:24504-36968 GCA_017165845.1 Thaumetopoea pityocampa | reverse complement strand
CGAGTGTATATATTTTTGAAGTTATATTCTTTAAGTTAACAATAAAATATCGGTGTATCACATTTTATTGCATCTAGAGAATTTTGAAGTCAATCCGAAGAATACCACTTTGATCATGCAAATTCCGCAAGACTATTTATTGCCTTGAAAAAATACGGTCACTTTGCTATGTTAATTACAGTTTTATTCCAATGTTTCAATATTGTTTACGATTGTTGATAATTAATACACAAAATAACACCAAATTTATATATTCATCACAATAAACTAATATAAGACATTAAAATAAAACTTCAAGTGATGCTTCACTCGACAAAACGACAAAACTCTTGGCAGCAATTATTTTAGTACATATTTGAAATAGTGTGAAAGGGTGCTTGTAAAAAGACCCAACCGGGTTGCCAGTACAAAAAAATCGGTGCCATTTTCATGCGAGGTAATACTGTGATCTTCAACTTGTGTAGTTAGCCACGGGAACACGTAAGCATACGACCGTGATAAGCACTTTTAGCAAATAAATCCCAAGCGTTATTTCACTTCACTTTTTAGTTTATGACTTTTGTGCTAATTTGGTATAATTCTGCAAGGATTCGTTTTTGTGTGTATCATAAACGGGAGTGGGCGGTGAAAATTAAAATATGGCCTTTAAAATGCTGTAATGGTAAATTGCAACAACTGCAAACATATTGGCGACGCTGACGTAGGTAGAACTGTGTTTTACATCCTTGGTACAAATTATAAGTGATTGAATAATTTTATAAAGCGTACCACGGGGTGAAAACATCTGACGTTGGTTTAAAACCCCTGGCTCGGACCCGACTTTGACATATCGAACACTTCATTAAAATTTTTAGTGAAAACAAAAGAGGGGCATAAGGCCTCGCGGCACCGCGCGGGGAGTTCAGTAAAATAGAAAACGAGTTCAACAAGTGAAAAGTAAAGAAGTGTAAAGTGTGAGTACGAACAAACGAGAAGATAGTGCTACGCGAAGGTTGTGCTTATGAAGGCGCCGCGTGTTAGTATGTGAATACGGATCTATACAGGACTGGTAAATGTGGGTGTGTCCCATTAACCGTTAGAGCGCGATTCGTCGATATAGCGACGATCACTACTCGAAATGTGCGGCGCGTCGCTATAACGACGATCACATCACTGTGCATTTAGCGCTCGACTGGGAACGATTGTCGCGTGATGAATATTGTTTGCCGATATTTATCAAAAATTTACATCATATAAAAGTATAAATTAGTTGAGACCGTTAAATATTTTTTTAATTTTCATTTTTAAAGATCGATATTTTGAAAATATTTCCGGGCCATGTCTAGTAGTTTCTTAAGCGCTGTGTAAGTTTGTAAATAAGTTAAGTTTCAACTCTCTCTGTATTTGTTTTTCTCCCACTTCCCGCACCCACTTCACGTAACAATACAGTTTACCCACATCAATCGGCAATTGCCACTCTATACTGGCAACCCGTTACCACGCACGTAGCTTTAAGAAAATAGATATTACATCGGACTTAGACTGCATCGTGCAAAAATTATTCTATACAAAAGTTGTTGATTTGTCAAGAAAATGAAATTTGCCAAACTTATCTATAATATCAGTAGTTCTATATCTATATCTGTGGAAGTGTTAGCGTATATACATATAGCATTGTATCGTTAAAGGAATCTAGTGTAAATGACGAATATGGCAAAAACAGATGTTATAGTATAAAAAATCCCAGAGGGTCAATCTGAGACTTTTATCTACTAAATTAAGACTAATAAAAATGAAAAATCCTGCTGTATATAGTTACTGTATGAATAACGATTATATTTTAATAAATTAATAACTAAAATATGACATTAATAACATCCCATCATCATTATCATCCTGGTATACCGAGACAAAAAAATCTATTTTCAATTTTGGCCTGATTATGGTTTTCATCATCCCATAATATCATTCGGTTAATCCATTGATTAAAATTACGAAGGAATATTATTGGCTCAGAGTTGTTACAGTTGATAGATGTTTTTATATGTGGTTATTGAGAAATATATCGAAAATTTTCCTGTTTCATTTATTATATCTACATCTTTTTCGTTGTAAAAATACATCGCTCGACCGACACCATTGTGAAATTTGTAATGAAAATTATTACAAATCGTATTCGAGTAAATACGATTTCTGATAACGAAAATTGTTTCCTCGACAATTCTTGAAGTCGATTGCTATTATCGCTTTATATAAATACGGTATTCATACAAAGTGATAAAAATGTGATTTTCGATAAGAAATAAGTGAGATATAAATCTAAGATAACTTTAAATGATTAAATTTTAAAAATACAGTCACCCGTTTAGTCAGATGAAACACCCTAATCCGCATTATTAATATAATAGAACAAGGAGTTATTTTATAAAATTTTATAAAAATAAGGGGTATTTATACTTATTTAGTGCGTTAATTGTGCTGCGTTCGCAATTTGTAATGTTTACTTGAGTGAGTTCGTGCGAAATGAGTGATTTAAGCTTTTTAATTCGACGAGCAGCATTCGCAAGGCTCGGTACACATGGTCAGCATAAGAGTAACCCACGCTGTAGACACAAAAATATACCTACGCCGCGCGGCCCATACGGTTGGGCCTAACATAGGGCGTAACACACGCGCTTTGTACTTGGGTGTTTGCATCGATAAACTCTTCCATGAATTAACTCACGTGTTGTGACCCTACTAGACGAGAAAGAAACGAGCGATTCTAAAACAGTCAAAGAAAATAAACTTTAACACGTAGAGATACGATCCATATTAGCCTGCACGCATAGGGTGATGTGCGTTGTAGATTAATAAAAATTTTAGGCACACAGCGCTGTGCGAACTACAATGCGCTTTATTGCCTCGTCTTTCTTCTGTGATACGGTTTATATGCTGGACTAAACGTCTAGTATGTTGTGTGCGATACATAGTAAAAAAAAAAAAATTGACGGCTCTAAAATAGTGGAATTCAAGCAGTGTTCCTATCTAATGTTACACATGATTTTCGTGGAATTTCATCGTAATGTGTGATGTCTGGATTACGCGTCCGATGGTTTTGGATTAGATAATGCAGTGCACGATCACCCTTAGTTTGGGTTTTCTAACGCGAAACAGCGTATTCCTTTATAGCTTTACTGGTATATTTTCCTTTCATAATATCAGCTGCGTAACTGCCTATCGTGGTTCCAAAAAAACCGTCAATCGCTTAAGAACAATACGTAAGAATGACGCAGTTTCTGTCACAGTTAAAACACTTGTTCGTTCATATCTCGACAAATTTCCATTCCTATCATGCCATCCAATGTAAACACTTACACCTTATATATTATTGTAAATAGTCCATGTTTTGTACATGGACTATTTACAACTGGGTTTAAAGCATTTTTTTGTATTGGTTTGATTTAAATGTAGTTATGTAATAAAAGGGAATTCCCTCAGGAACACCATAACTACGCTGGTGACTCACAGTATTAGCGAATCCAGTAGTGGATTTCAGTGGAGTTTAGTCGTAGGACTGATTACGCTATACATATAATAAAATATTCGTCAGTCTGTGTATTCGCCAAGTACTTATACTCACTTTGACTTCACTTATACGCGCTTTACACAATCATATAGATCATTTCCGAGGAAAGTTTGTGTGTATTACATAACCAGACGTGCGGAGCTACGGTGGCTCCCTAGTAGCGATTGTACAATTCAAAATTGCGTACCCCACTTTTTATAATGTCGAATCGGGAAGACTAGGGTCTGGGAGTGTAACTAGGTAAAAATACCTTCTTTCAACTCTTAGAGAGGCTCCAAAATCTTTATCAGAATCTTATCAAAGCCCCTCAATTTTTCCTTATTTAGGCGAAATTCCCCTACACCCTCAAGCAGCCATCGTCCTCAAGGACGCGACTCTTGCGTGCTTACTACTTAAAAGTTACGTTCATTCAAACTAAAGATATGTTTTGGTAAAGTAACCTTAATAACAGTGTGCCGTAAATTGTTCAGCACAAACATTAGTCCAGGTAGACTCACTTTAGTAAACACTTTTCCTTTAGGAAACATTACAAATTATAACATTAGAAAATACAAGGTAACGGACGCACTATTGTAGTACCTCGCAATATGCTCGTAGACAAAAGTGCTACAATTTTAATTGAATCATACTTAAATACGAAAGTATCGTATTTTATTAACATGCGTAGGTCAGTGCGTTGGAGGAGCGCAATTTTATATTAAACATTAAACAATCTTAACATATAGATTAAACATGTGACACATATAATTAGGAAAAATTGTGGTTGTAGTACGATTAAACAGTATAACAAGAACACGCAACAATAGCGACCTTAAAGTTTGCGTGGATAATTCTTTAGAGAATGTTAGAGATAAAAAACGATGTACATTGTAGAACAATCTCGAACGAATCAATTATCCCCTAAACACAGATATATTTTATCAGAAAGAGGTCCTCAAACTTTTTTGTCTCGTAGACAACTTGTAATTTTTTCCAATTTTGGACAGACCATTGCTTAGCCAATATTGAATTTTTGCAAATTCAACAATTTCAAATGTTTTTTTGATAGGTTACATGGAGTCTTTGTATCATCGATAAGTTTTCGTCGACCCCTGCATAACGAGCGATAATAAAGTGCAACCATCTTAGCATCTATAAACATATAGAAATAAATGTTGAAAACCCGTTAAAACGCGTCGATAAAAGTTTATTATGTGCGCCTGCTAGGCGCTTTGGGTATCAACGAGACAGATTATCGATACACAAAATGATTTATATCGATCCTTAAGGGTCGCTGTACACCACTTTGACACAGTTAGAAATTTATACTTTTCAAAGTGAGTATCACTGTATTGGCTGTTAAAAACACATTTGAAGTTAATGAATTTGCAAAAATTCAATATTAGCTAAGTAAGGGGTCTACAGAAAATCGGTAAATATGGCAAATAGTCTACGAGACTAAAAGTTTGGGGACCTCTGACTGATGAACAAACATGCACATTTGACGGTTAAAACTGCTTATAGCCTTTATCATACCAATGCAAAAGTGGGCATAAATTAATTTAAAACTTCCATATTCCCACAGGCATTAAATGTACACGTGGGATACATAAATATTTTAATTGATTTTGGGTCTATCTATGTAATTTCGTATGTTACAATATTGCAACTGAATTTTTAATTACATGTTATGATAAGATTCAGTATTTCAGTAAAAAAATTCATAGCTAATTCTTTAACATAATGTATAATGTAATGTAATAATTATATGCTTATAACTATTAAAAAGAGCAATTTTAGAATTTATTTTCGGATCCTATTTGCTGAAAACTGCAATAGGAATTGGTGTTTAATATTTGCACAGTATTGGATCTGATTTTTATATAAATCGTCCATATTATTATACCTTATTAATACAAGACGACACAGAGATTCCAAAGACGTACCTGCTTGCTTGATCACTCGTTATATACGTACTTTCCGCTTCCACACTTATTCGATGCTACTACGAGCACGGTATTGTAATAGTTTCGATCCTCGACGAATGCTTTTAGTAAGGCATTCGTCGAGAATCGAATTAAGAACCTTATCACTGTACACTAAGGGTGATTTTATTTGTTGTAAAGACACATTCACAGATTTTGATACGGAATATATTCGGTAAAGTTCGGCTTGACGAAGTTTGCCGATGGGACTGCTGAGTCGTGACGTACTGTAATAGAGTACCTGTGTGCTAAAGGCTTTAAAACTCTGTAAATAAGAGGGTATTTTTTTTTATTTTAGCAGCCGCGATTTGAAACACAGTGTATAAAAATGGCAAAAGTCTCACGCATCCGAGTTGGCGTGTCGCACATTAGGCGGGTACTAGAAGGGCGGTGGTGCAGCGATTTTGGTGCCCAGCTTCATGGGCCCCTGGCCTCGGGCACTGCGCCGGGCCTCCATCTCCCTTTGCCGTTGTAGTTTCCTCTCTTCTCGCTTCCTTCGCATCTCGTCCATTTTCGATGCATTATTCTCTGTAACAATTTGGCCTCGTTATACCGACCGACAGAATGCAAAAATTACTATATTAATTGTTGTTTAATATACCGTACAGCGCCGTAACGCAACGCGTTCAGTTCACGCAACGTTTAACGCATGTTATATCGGTACTAGTGATGAGCGTTACGAACGAACTGTTTTTTAGACTGTTTCTTTACCGTGAACGCATAGACTAGTTTATTGTTCTCTGATTAAACAGGTTCATAATAAACGACATGCATTGTGTTGACCGCTTCAACGAGTGAGAACCGGTGTTTCGCTTAGCAGGTTGAGTAGCGGGTGAAATGCGCCAATCGATGTTTAATTCTATTCTTAATTTATCAGTTTATCTTACACCTGTAAGATAAACTGACAAAATGTAACGTTCTTGTAAGATAATTTATGCATAAGATCATTTTATTGTACCTATAAGGCGGACGACACATTCGCGAAAATTTCTCCGACCTACCACCTCGTTCAGCCGAAAAAGTCGCCGACCGAAAAAAGGTAACATGTAGTATGTGGCAAATGATTGTATGATATATATGTATTATTATATATTCTATATAATCTGTACATTTTCACATATTGAACTAGTCCTAAATTAGGATTCACTGTATTTTAGGTATCAGACAGCAATACACATACTTATATAGATAAATACGTCCAAGACTGGGGTTCAAATATTTGTGCACATCGCATAAATTTGGCCCCTACCGATATTCGAACGCGGGAACTATCGGCACAGAGTGCAGAGTCACAGCCACTGTGTTAATCAGTTGTAAAACCTGTCTTATGTTTCTACTGTAAATAATTCGGGACACAAAGTAGGGTAATTAAGAGCTGATTGAATTTTGGCGGCAACTCGAGTGAAGCATCACTTTTTATTTTTCCGTTTTATATTAATTTATTGTGATGTTTAACATATAAATTTGATGTTGTTTGTGTATTACTCGTCAGTTTAGAATAGGTATGATGAACACATAGCGTTGTAAGATAGTGTTAATAGACGTGATCATAGGACTTTATAGACCACCCCATCACAGGTATCCTGCAACCTGGTACCAATCCGTACTAGGCCAGCGTGGTAGACTAAGGCCTAATTCCCTTTCTCAGGAGAGGTCCGTATCCCTGTAGTAGGGACGAATATGGACTGGGGATGATGTTTGAAACATTGGAATAAAAATGTGACTAATCTGTCAGCTCTTGCCCAGTCAATGTGATAATGTAGTAATCTTCGAATTGACATCAAAACTCACAAGAAGCAAAAAAATGTGATAGATCAGAATTTTATTGTTAAACTGAAGAAAGTATACATTAAAATGACGACTTGGCTTAAAGGTCTCAGATACCAGGCCATAAAATTCAATAAGAGCTGATGTCACCATGAAATTGTGTGTAACATACCATCAGCATTCTCCTCGATGGGTTCGAACTCCCCGTCCTCCCAGCCGCCCAGCGAGTCGTTGCTGTTTTGGTGCGCGGCGGGTCGGTGTTCGAGTTTCGCGCCGCCGCGCACGTAGGTCGCGTTCGCGTTCAGTATCAGCCCCAGGTCATTCCACTGAGCGTTGTTCCACGTCTCTGACGGACTGACCAGCTCTGCTGCTGCCGACTGCACATATTTCATTAAGACTAGATTAATGTATACCTTAATTACTTTGCTATATTAAACGAGCTGGGTGTCGTTGGATGCAGGTGGCTATGGACCGATCGCGCTGGAATTCGATTGGAGAGGCCTATGTTCAGCAGTGGACAGCTATGGGCTGAAATGATGATGATGATGATGATTAAACGAGCGTAGCAAGTGGAAAGAAGTGGTCTCTGCCTACCCCAGTTCTTCTGTAGTTTAGTGGTCAGTATCCCCACCTGTCATGCAGGAGACCGGGATTCGATTCCCCACCGGAGAGCCAGGGAAATTTTTTTGCCGGTATGTATGTATGTAATTAATCCTCAAAATACATCGTTCGTTTAACACTCCCGCTGTACGAGGTGCCGCTCCGAAGTTTCAGATAAAAGCATAATCTAAAGATGTTTTAGATCAAATTAAATTAAACGACGATTATATATATAGCTGTTTTTTTGTTTGGAATTTTTGTAGACTTTATTAGAATAATTTCTATTATATCCGATGAATGCCGGATATATGCAGCGCTCATCTACACAGGCCATCTGTCGGATATATCCGGCACCGTACCGAAAGGGTTAAGTAATTGGGCGGCCAAGCTTCGCTCGGCGTCTTTAGAGTTTGCCGGGGGAATATGATAGCTTATGTTGAGTGCATAGCACTGCTGTATATATGTAGATGTGATTAACTTTTGAGAGCGCAGTGGCCGCATTTAGATCTTCACAACGCGTTCCTCTATGCAAGTACTAGAGCTCCCCAAAGACTGGCAAAGATAGATACGATACCGAGGATGAAGATAGATACCATTATCATCACCGTCACACAGCGAAGCGTTGGCTAGGTTTTAGCTAGTCCTATATAAACACTGAACAAACCTATTTTGTCACTTGGTAAGAACAAAACCTAGTTCAATAAATACTGAATTTGTCTTACAAAGCTTGCAAAATTTTATATAAGTATTTCTTTATTTACATTTTCTTTGGTACTTGCTTAATATTTCACTTTTAGATGACGTGAAGGAAAACAATCTCCAAAATGTAACGCAACTCCACAAGAGTCGCACATTAAACTTGTTAGCCTTTTTTGTTTTTGCAACATACATGGCAGGTTGTTCATTTTCGTTTAACTCTTGTAGTAAGTGCAAGAGTGGGTATGCAAGAAGAATACAATACTAAAACCTAATTTTTTTGTTGCAAGACCACGACTGGGTTAGTTTCATCTCGGTCTTGCATGAGCAACAGTAACAAGTACATATGTTGCCTTAACATATTTATGGCATAATTACGTAAACCGTGCTTAATAGCACGGTTTACGTAATTATGCCATAAATATGTTAAGTATAATAAATATGCCGAAAATAGTTTAAAAATGGAAAATGTAGTGTTTCCATATATGCCTATCCAATATTTTTTGGCTTGGGATAATTCCCAAGTCAAAAAATATTGGATAGGCATATAAGGAAACACTACATTTTCCATTTTTAAACTATTTTCGGATCGCAATGCAACTATAACACATCTGAAAATGTCCTACAAAAACCCTGGTGAATCCTTAAGTGATAGTATTATTGAGATACTGATGACGGGGGATGGTGTCATGCGGGTACAATACTAACGGGCTGTTCCTGCAGCGTGCCCCACTCCTCGTTGTCCCAGTCATCTTCGCACAGCGCGCCCAGTGCCGGCGTCGCCTGTGCGCTGCCACTGCTGGGAGACTTCGCACTTGCGCCGGTGCCTGCGTCATTCACAAAATCTATTATTATAACTTAAATGTGTATGATTTTTAGTACTTGCTTCATCAAAATATTAGCCCACAGAGGTCTACTGTCAGAGATAGGCCTCCTGTAATAATTGTCACACTGAGAGGATATTATGAGGTTGTATCCACTTGCATCCACTGATTGCCCGCGACCTAGTCAGGGTCGACCCACAATACCCTTTCCGTTTCGGGGTTGCCACTTCGCTTTAGGACTTTATTAATTTGTACTACCTGCATTACATACAAAATTATTTGTTTTATAGCAAAAAGCCGTAACACACTCCAAATATATTTTAAATTGAAGAACTTAGCCTCAAAATAGAAATAATTAAAAGTCGAACGACTATGTGCTCATTGTTTTGATTCTGCCAATATCCGTTATGAAAGTATCATAAACTTAGGGGGGTGATGAGCGGTGAAGTAAAAAAAAATTGATTGTGGAAGGATAGAGGGTCCTTCGATGGAAAATCCTACGACCAGGGTTATAAATCTGAAAATAATAAAAGAATGCGACAATTCATAGACACATTGTTAGTAGGGTTAGTGAGACAGGCAATTGCCATAAGAAGATAAGAAGTAAATACAAGTTGTGAGCGAACTATTTACAGTTTAATGTTGTTTGTATTTACAAATTTACATAAAATAGGAATAATGCAGGGGAAGTAAAGGTGTAAGAAAGATGGCATTAAAAGAAGGTAGGGAATTGAAACAGCGCGCGAACATCCAACTCCAGCGCGCGTGTGGCACGCACTGTCTTAGACCCAACAGAATGGGCCGCGTGGCGTGGGTATATTTTTGTGTGTACGGAGCGAAATGCGCTCGCCCTGCTTAAATGTACTATTTAATTGTACTTTGTGTAACTATTTGTTCAACTTAGGGTTTCATTAGGCGTCCTCTTTCAATAAATCATGTCACGTTTGTTCGATATATTCCTTACATTTTAAATCGCTGAATTGCACTCATCCTCAAATGTTTGCATGCATTTTAATCCTATAGGTATACAAATTAGGCCAGCGCAGTGCAGTGTAGCCTAACTCTTCTCATTATGATTACAAGGAAACCCGGCAGTGGCACACTAGATGATTTGATGATGATGAAACCTATAGGTCAGAGGTTCACAGACTGTTTTTTCTCATAGACCACTTTCAAAATTTAGCTGGTTCCGGTGAACCCCCTGCTGTTACATTCCACACGTCAGACGGCAGTTGGCCATCAGAACCTACCCTTGTCATATTTGCTTTACAAAAAAAGTGCAGGAAGCACTAAGTTGGGGATAACTTTAGCGAGAAGTAATTTGTCAATCATTACGCGCATACTGACTAGAAATTTCATCATCATCCCTTTATCCCCACCGCAGAGGCATGGACCTCCCCTTATCAGGAGTAGGATTGGGTCATAGTCTACCACGTTGGCCTAATGAGGATTAGTAGATTTCACACACCGCATGCCCATGCAGGTTTCCTCACAAAGTTTTCCTTCTCCATTGAGTACATTGGTTTCTACAGAGTAGACCGTACATGAATTAGAAATAACTCAGTGGCCTGGGAGCGGGATCGAAAGCGCGACCATGAGTTGCTTCTATGACCACTACATCATCAATGTACTTAAAACTAGACTAATAACTTAATTAGAAATGTATTATAATAAAAACACATTTTTTTTTCAGATCACATCACATGCAAAGTCATCACAAAGCTGTGAACACGTGAAGCCTGAAGTATTCCAACTTTTTTTTAGATAGAATTATTAGTATTCTTTTACATTTTTTGAATTAATTATGTGAGCCTTAGACAACGTGAATAAAGTTTATGTCCTAAGATTCAAACGAATAATACTAAAACCATCAATGTTATATATATGTTACTGGAAATGTATGAAACCTAGGAATTCCACACAATTCTTAGGAAATGTATGCAATTCTGAGCCTACAAGAAATGTGTAAAATAATGTTACGATTCTTTAATACACACATTTCCTGTGAAATGTATGCGTTTCTTAAGAATTGTTTAACCTAACCTAACCTAGTGCATATTACAAAATATAGATTTCATATCTATTTTAGGAATTGTACAGAATCCTAGGAATTGTATACACTTCCATTAACATATACATATATAAACACAAATAACTCGATGTGGTTACAATGACTCAAAAGTATTAACTTCATTATCTACAAATTTTAAACACAATTATTGCAAAGATAACATATCTATAGATAAGCCATCACTGTAGCTAGGATCTACCATACGGGCCTTTATCAAACACGGCAATTAAGATTGTAAATATAGAAAACAATGTGGAACAGATTTAAAGCTTAAAACAGCGTTGATACAATCAAAGTCTTGGGCAAAATAGATTTGACAAAGTATTTTTTTATAAAAGTTCACTTTGATATCGGTTGACACTATTCTTAATTCTCATAGACTAGTAGATAGAGATAATATGTTCATTCTTTCAATTTAGACCATAGATACACGACTGCCGGGTGAAAACCGTCCCCATCAAAGAAGTGCAAGAATCCACCGCGTGCACTTTGTCCTCAGTTTTTCGAAGATTACAGACAATAGACGAAGCTCCAAATTAATACTAATGTGTACTATTTAAGATTGTATGCAATTTTAAGCACTATGTTATAAGCAGTAGCTGTCAAATTAAATTATTAAATCAAAAAAGTATTTATAAATGTGTATTCGTTAACTGTGGATATTTTTTCGTGAGTTTTGTACTAGACTTTGCGTCTGTATCTATATTAGGTCAATGGCGGCCAAAATCGACAGATGTCGCACGAGCCAGATTTATTGCTAAATGTTGTAAAATTGTAGCAGAATTGTTGATAGAAGAGCAAATAGTCAATTAATATCTAAGTAGCCTTTCAAAAGTTGAACGCGGTTCAAATTCAGTTTGATTGGGCGTCGTCGTCCAAATACGAGTGTTGCCATGATCAAAATAACATCCAATTAGTTATCAAATCTACTTTGTCCAAGCAGACTTTGAATGTGTCAACGCGGCATAATAAATAGATAGCCAAAACTCCTGAAA
>WUAW01028912.1:5569-19930 GCA_017165845.1 Thaumetopoea pityocampa | reverse complement strand
CCCAGACATCCGGCACGCTTGCGACTAAGCTCGCCCCTAGCCACGCATCCATCGGCACGGCAACCTTGGATCGATTTGATCCAGCGTGTTAGTCATTATTGTTTTTAATTTATTTAGATTTATGCGGCACATTTCTATATTTGACTAATGTTCTATGACCTCTTTTTACAACTACAATTAAAATATATTTTATTTTATATTGTAATAAAAATATTGATACGTCATCTTCTGACTCATTTGGTTTCTGTATCTTTATATTTCTAAGTCTCTGGTAATTAAATTATAAACGATGTTTTTGTGTTATATTTTATGGCCTGGTATCAAATCTTTAAGCGAAGTCATCATTTTAATATATACTTTCGTCAGTTTGACAATAAAATATCGGTGTGTCACATGTTATTGGCTTCTTAGGAGTTTTGAAATCAATCTGACGAATACTACTTTGATCAAGCGAATTCCACAGATCTATTGCCTTGAAAAAAATAATATCACATTGCTATGTTAGTCACAGTTTTATCCATTGTTTCAACATTGTTCACGATTATTGATGATCAATACACTAAACAACACCAAATTTATATGTTAAACATTACAATAAACTAATGTAAAACGTTAAATCTTCGAGTGATGCTTCACTCGAGTTGCCGCCAAAACTCCCATTAAACGAATTGTTATATGATGTCCACAGATAACGATAAGCGATCTGGAGCTCCTCCCGCACATGTACGCGCCGCTGCAGCTGATGTTTGCCGAGCACTGCGTGGAGATGGAACTAAAAGCTGCCCATCGGCAACGGCAGAAAGAGAGGCGCTCCTCTTCCCCGCTTACGGCTGCTTCCGGTACTAAAGCGAAACGAACGCATAGTGACCATAGAGTTGCGAACGGTAGTTAGTCGAGTGACAGCCGTGCGCTGTGTATGTGTGCCTTTCGGGTCGTATTTAAATTATTGTAGCGATTGATTGTCGAGTGGAGCTGGATCATTTATGTATATTTATAGTTTATGTTGGCTTATTTATATTTTTTGAAAAGCTATATATAACCAATAACCAGTTCATAATTTTCAACAAAATAAAATGGAAAAATGTTTAGTTTTAGACAAGTGATTTTTTTTTAATTTTACTATCAAAGATTCTTGATTTCTTGGATCCAAAATGTTTGAGAAATTTTGGAAACTTTTGTATAATAATTGGTCACTTTTTGGAAAGAAATAATTGAAAACTTTTTACACTCTTGACAGAGCTGTATAATGTCTATAATATAAATTTTTAATGGTGTAGGCTTGCCTGCATGCATATAACACTGACTACAAAATATAATTTAAAATTGGCTAAAATTAAATACGATTTTAATTATTTTTTAATGGTTACCTTCCTATCAAACTTTTAGACTTGGTTGTAAATTATTTATGTTGACTAACATAAATAAGTGCATTGGTGGTGTAGTGGTTTTAGATACGGCTTACGATCGAAGGGTCCGAATCCCGGTCCCGTACCACTGAGTTATTATTTGTAATTCATGTACGATCTAAATTGTAGACACCAATGTACTTAACGGAGAAGGAAAACTTCGTGAGGAAACCTGCATGCCCGCATGGGTGTGTGAAGTCTACCAACCCGCACTAGGCCAGCGCGGTAGACTATGGCCTAATCCCCCTCCTGATCAGAGGAGATCCGTGCCCCTGTAGTGGGGACGATATGAACCGGGGATGATGATGATGACTAGCATATTCGTGTCTCGTTCTGTGTTGTGAAGTTTTCAGTATAGTAGGATACTATGGGAAACCTATATTCTTATCAGAATACCGAAACTATAAATGTCAAGCATTGTAATTGTCGTAAATAAGAATTGCGTCACCGGCGCAATCATTGAATTATTACAGTTTTATGGTACAAACTGTAACGCGGTTTGAATTTGGCATGTTTGTTTCCTCACGATGTTTTCCTTCACCATTTAAAACGAGTCATATTTAATTATTAAATTATTAATACGCACATGATTTCGAATAGTCAGAGATGAGTGCCTTAAATTCGAAATCTAAGACTTGGCATGTATATTACAAGGCTCTCAGATTTGCCTTTAGCAAAAAGAAAAAAATACTCTATTATCATCTCCACTCCGTATTCGTCCCCACTACATGGCAACCAATCCTCCTAATCAAGGGGGGATCCCTCTATATTTAATAAAGACCATATACGTAATAAACATTTTGTTATAATAATTTAGATACGCCCTCTCTTCGTCGTTTAAGCATTGTAAATGATAGACTGTTATGTTAGTATAGAACTAATTAGTTGTATAAAGTACAGTTAGTACGTGCTAGTTTATCTTGTTATTGATTACTAATAAATTGTATGAGCTGCATCTTTTGTATATTATTCAAGTCATCCATCTATAAATAAATAAACGAATAGTCATAAATTAAACTGGTGCGCCAAACTGCAGTTATAAAATGTTTAAAAACGTTATTGAACATTTGTAAGTTTGTCACAAATCTTTGCGATTGTTACAAAATATTTTCGTTGTATCTAACGTTATTTATGTTATTAAATTAAACAAATACCAAATAAAGGTTTTGTAGTGTTATATAACAATTTTACGTTTTCGTCAGTGTAGGAGCGTCGATAACATTAACAAATCATAACAAAATATAACATTTGTTAATAAATGTGTTAGATAATATTCAATAATGTTTTCATGCATTTTATAACTGTAGTTTGGCAGCACCAAAAGTAATATTAGTACAGTTATACCATAAAAATAAATTACATCGGCATTCTTCATCGGCGCAGACGGCTGCTAACTCTGATTACAAGGAATTGTAAGTACCAATTCAATAAAGACCTTGTTGCAGTGGGCGCAAAGTTGAAAATGTAATGACAGATAAATTCTTGCCTTGTAACTTCTATTGGTGTGCATATTAAAGCTGTTAAATTACCCATGAAAATAAATAATTTTTTAACATAATATTCGAATTAATTTTCACACAAAGTAAATATACTTATTGGTTCGTAATAATGAAAAAATAAAGTGTGGCGCGTAATAGCGTCACTCCATCATCATCATCTGTGAGAACCGGCTGAAGGTGTGCCAAGATAATGGGTAGAGACCTTACCTGTTAGTCAATCAAAAATTTACTGCGATCTCTGAGATGGCTGTCAAGCGTGAAGATTATGGCAAATCCTTCTTTTTAAGGAGACGGTCCATGTTCGGCCGTGGTAAGTCGGCATCGGTAAGTCGTTCACGGTGGATCCCAAAGTCGTCTATTGTGTTTCGAGACAGAAGGTACCGCAGAATTTTTTGTCTGTAGGTGTCTGAGACGTTCTGCAAGTTGCCACCATAACTTGATTTCCGGTAGTTCAATCTACGCTTTTATTTTATATTTTTATATAAAAGCGTAGATTGAACTACCGCAAATAAATGTAGCGGTCGTATTACGCAGTTTACTTTCTTCGAGCGGTCACCCAACACGTACAGCGTTCAGTTTATCACAATCCGCACGACGATTTGTCGAGTCTGCTACTGATTTTGCGCGCATTCAATCATTGTCATCATCAACCCGAAGATATCCAGTGCAGACCTCTATAGTCTACAATTTTGAGACTGCAAACATTGCAACCGTGGAAGGCAAAATCTGCTGTTCGTGTTGTCACAGTCGCCCGTTCACTCAGTTGCATTTGATTTTAGTTTAGATCAAATTTCCCGTAAAACTGCGACCACGACTACACGATCCGCAAATCCTTGCCACTGGTCGACATTTGTACAAAATTGTCGATATTGTATGCGTTTCAGCCGAGGACCGTAGGCGGGGCCGTTGGACATCACCCGGCTGCCGCAACGTCAACTCGACTTCTGGACCACATGCGAACTACTTGGAAACTCACGCTTCCCGTAAGTATATAAAAGCAGTCGAACATTGGTCCCCCGGTCTTAACCAGTGATGGTCAACCTTGAAGTCACCGAACCTATTGGCCTTATCATCGTCATCAAACCGTCTACTGTCGCACTGCAGAGCACGGGGTCTCCTCTTAGAATAAGTCCACCGTACTGGCCTGAGTTGGAGTTGGCAGACTTAACACATCTTCAAGAAAATCTTTCAAGCATGCAAATGTTGTCACATTTTATTTCACTGTAGAAGTGATTGATAAATAATTTCGAAAGGTCGGAGATGCTAGCTTTAGATTCAAATACCAGATCTAAGATTAGGCATGCACGGGTTAGAGTTGTCCCGATTCCGTACCATTAGCCTATTTCTAATTATTGTATGGTCTATATCAAGGGTCTCCAAACTACGGCCTGCATACCAAATGTGGCCCGCCAGTGTCATTGATTCGGTCCGCAACAGCGAACAGTATGGCCCTAAGGCTGCAAAGTTTGGAAACCTCTGGTCTATATTGTAGACAACAATGTACGCAGCCGAGAAGGAAAATTTCATGAGGAAACTTGCATGTCCACATAGCTGTGTGAAGTTTATCAATCCGCAGTAGGCCAAAGTGGTAGGTAGACTACAGCCTCACCTCCCGTAATTAGGAAAGATCCGTGCCCCTATTACTACTGGGACGAATATAGACTAAGGATGTGATGATGATATTTACATGCGAGGATGAGATTTTAAAATAATTCTTTTATATAGGACTAAGACAAGAACTCCGAGGCATGACAGTGACTGGCATTGTGAGGAATCCAAGGTCCAGAAGTAACTCGGCGTCGCCGCCCAAAAGTCCGAGACGGGGTGGATCCCGTGCGTATACTGGCAATTATGTACACTAATCACGATGTAAATGATTTTGTTTTGTAAAATATTCATTGCCGGGCGAAAAAGAGGTGCCTATGTGAATATAACCGGACGAATTTACTAGGGATTGCGTAAAAGTTCATAAAAACCAAACTACAAATAATATTTATATAATTTAAAAAGCAATGTCTTAATCCTCTTGTAATGAAACGTATTTTAAATTTGTTCGAGTAAATTCAAATATCGGAGGCCAAAATATTTTTTTGTTAAATTTAACGCTCGGATACCAGTGGGCGGTACATTTACAACGGCACCACTTCACTCGGATCCGAGTGATAGCCAGTGAATGTGTTAACATACCGCTCATCGCCTCCTTTAGAACTAAGAGTATACCTGCCATACTTTAATATACCACGGAATCTTGCTGCATTCATAAAGCGTGATAGCATAACAGTCCTAGGAACAAGACGATTGGGTACAGACACGATAAAACACTTACATGACGATGCACGAATATCTCAAAGGACAGGGCCGGATTCTGCCCTCAGAATCCATTCAGAATACATTATTGATATATGAAACTGACTTTAAAAATAAACTAAAATAATAGCTTTAATTACATAGCGCAGTGCCTAGAAATATTGTTTCGAATATAAAGCTCGGTGTTTTTAATTATTATTATTCAAAACGTTTAAGCATCTTTTTTCATACCTACCCCATTTTTAGTGCCTTTTAATTTTTTTCTGATCATAAAACTTTTGTAAGCGTACACCTTTGACGTATGACGTACTATAAGTCTATGTACATGAATATTTTTTGTTAGGGCACAGTTGTACAGAAATGTCCTTATATGTGGTTATTGGCTGTACACACTCGAGCGGACGGGCGCACTCCGCGCTGTAGACATAAATATGCCTACGCCTCGCGGCCCTTTCGGTTGGATCTAACACCGTGCGTGTCACACGCGCGTTGGACTTGGCCGTATGCGTGCTGTTTCATTTAATGAAAATTAACTCGCTTGTTATGACCCTAACGGGCGAGAAGGAAGGAGCAATTTTGAAACAGTCAAAGAAATGAATTTTAATACCTAGAGATACGATTCATATCAGCCTGCACGCACAAAGCGAGATGCATTTTAGACCTATATCTATCCATTTTATACTATTATAAAATTGTTAAATGTCAATTTTCAAAAATCAAAGATATTTAAAAACAATCTACTCAGATCGACTAAATCAGGGCTTCTGAAACCGAATTCGTCGATGTTTGTTTGTTCGGGCTTCACGCAAAAACCAGCGGGTAGATTTCGGTTAAACTATTATAGTCTTAAAGGTGCTATTCCGACTTAAATAATAGGGCATGTTTCATCAAAATCGGTCCAGTAAAATTGAAGATACAGCTTAATCCCTGTTTTAGTAGCCGCCGCTAAGGTAAGAGAGGTCAAGTAAAAGTGGTTCAAANATAAATCTATGATTGTGTCGGGATTTCCCATGTAGCAGAAAACCGACATTCACGCGAGCGGAGCCGCGGGCGAAAGCTAGTTAATACATAAATATATTAGGCACACAGCGCTGGTCGAACTAAAATCCACTTTATTGCGTCACCTTTAGAGTTGTTGTTTAATTAATTTACTTCACGGGGCGCATCTTCTGATCCTCTTTCTACTGTAGTACGTTATACATTTTGTCAAGGATCGCAAGGATTTATGAGATACCAATATCAAGGATATGAAAATACCAATGATAAATTGACTTTTCTGATTGCAAACATATTAATTATGTCAATATCGTAAATATTATTTTTGCATATGTATGCATACAAGTTTAATGTATTGCTATTGTATACATATTTATGTCAATGTTATCGCTTTTATTTGGCGGAATCTGATAATTATCCCCACAGCTTTCATAATCTTTACATTTTGACTAGTGTAATTTAGACACAAGCCGGAATATACTTTTTTGCGTGGCTTCCAAGGTACAGATGATTGCACTAAACCCTTAGTTCCCAAAGTGGTTCAGGTGGACCCCCAGGGGTCCACGGGGGACTCGACGGGGGTCTACGTTGGCGTACGCAAATTTCCATAGTTAGATCTAATCTTCACATTCTTTGTGGAGTTTTGGGAATATGGTAGAAATGTAAGCTGCAGGGGGTCCACCGGAACCAGCTAAATTTTGAAAGTGGTCTATGACAAAAAAAGTCTGGAAACCTCTGCACTAAACCTTACAATGAGTGACTCTTAACCCAACGATTGATCGATATCAAAAGTCAACTATCAAAGGTCGACTACTAACTATCATTAGCTCATGGCTACAACCTCTTCAATGTTATTTAAGTACAATATTGAAAAGATTACTCCAATAATACAGTCGTTAATATGGCTTAACAGAAATACAGTATGTTTTCCTAGGTCAACATAGCGGCAACACCACACCTAAGAAGCGACAAGAAGAGGCACAGAAGGCAGCAGAAGTGCCATCGCCACGTAAATACGTAACATACTAGTATAAAGTCGAATAGTGAATTTCTTTTAGTTTTTTCTTCGTTTCTCTTGGGTTATCTACTTATTTTTTCTTGATTTGGTACTCTCAACATATTTCTGAGCATACATACATACATACACTCACGCCGATATCCCATAAGAGTAGGCAGAGACCATAGTACATACTACATACAGACATAAATACAGTCACGCCTCTTTTCCATTGGGGTAGGCAGAGACCACTTCCTTCCACCTGCTACGATCGTTTAATGTAACAAAGTGGCTAGTCGCAGCCCACATTTCGCCTCCGCGGGCAGTGAGACGTGTCGGGTGGCGAACCACGACGCCGCCATTTTATAAGGTTCAAAAGTATTAAAGTTCCTCATTGCATTCCCATGGCGTAATGGACATGAAAGGAAATAGGATGAGGTGGGAAAGGTGTATTGAGAAAGGAATATGGAATTTAGGTGAAGGACAATGGATATAGGATACTACTATCTCGGAAGGAGAAGGAAAAGACAGTAGTATCTCGGGAGGCCGGGGTCCCTTCCCGTATACTTAAGTCTATTTGCCGGACAGGCTGAAAGACTAAGTACATTATTTCTGAGCATTTCACTAATTATTGGAATTTATTATAAAACGTGGCGTGTTCACTATACGCAACGTGTACGCATTGCATTTAAAAGCACCAAAGAGCTTTTTTACTGATGCAGCAAACTGGTATGCAGCTCGCCTGATAGTATCGTCCATGGTCATCTACTAGATCGAGATTTAAGACGATATTTCAATTTCCAATTTAACTATTCCAGAGGGCTGAGTTAGGGTAACCTTCATCGATGTATTAAAGGGGCTTCGGGTTGCTGTGTGGATGGTCTATTGATGTCCCTTTATGTCTCGCTCTTATAAGCATTATTAGGTAAGGAAGGGACTTTAGGATTACTCCCCTTACCACCTTAGTACCTTAACGTCTTCCTAAGGAATCGCTTATTTGGTCCTCTCCGCCTTTTACGTCTGTAATCGAATAGGCTCTACTGCCACAGTGGTTTTTTAAATAAAATACCTGCTGCTGCTATATTTTTTGCTGCAACTTTGATTTCTTTTCTTTTACCATAGGTGTTATATCTTTCCTTCCTTTTTTGTTTTTTTAGTTTTCTTTTTATTATATTTGTTTAAAAAAAATGAGCGGTTATGCCGATATTATCTAACCAGAATACAGTAATAGTCGGGGCACTACTGTGATGATAGATCATATTAAATCAATATAGTTATAATATATGATGACGATGTTGATGATCAGGATGTTACCAGTTTTGGGTCAAAAGGTGGCAGGAGTAGCAGTATCAGAAAAGGGGAATCTTATGGCAAAATATCTGTTATGTCTGGTGTGGCCTCTTTTTTACGAGTAGAATCCTGTTCTGACCACACCGCCGATTGGGGCTCTTCACCTACTAAAACTGACGTCCTCCTACATAACGTACATATCTCATCATGAGGTGCATGCAAGCATTCGAACCACGGTATATCTAACGGAGCCTGCCACCGCTCCAACGGTCTACCAATCCGTCACTAATGTCGGAACATTGTACGCTATCTTAATATTAATTTTCTTCATCGTGATTTAGCTTTCTATAATAATGTCGACAATTGAAAATTGCGCCATCTGTTGAGGATGTGTGGTAATATATTGTGAAATACTTCGCCAAAATTATATTGATTTGATTGTATTATATATTGATTTTGATTGTATTATTGTGTGATCCACACTCTATGACCGGTGAACGTGATATCTAACCTAAATTGTTTCTACCCACAGATAACACTGCCAGTGATACCACCAGTGTGAGTGTCAAGCTTGACCACCAGGTAGACCACACCAGATCCAAGATGACGAACACACCGGCCACGGGGATTATTATTGACAGTGAGTAATGAAGTTTCGCGCCTATCTTGTAACATTAATTAAAACCTTGTTCCACCTTCGTTTATACGTACTTCGTCCATACGTACTTCGTCCATACGTACTTCGTGCATACGCAGGGCAAAATGAATGAATTACAACGGGGTTACCCTTCATTAGTACATTATTCCTTCACTCAATAAATAAAAGTATTTTTAAACACATTTTTTTTTCATTTTCTTCCAGCTCGCTCGAAAACTTTAAACAGTTTCAATAAGAGTCAGCCGTACCGACCGCCCACCGGTGATGAGGTTCTCAATATGATGGCCAAGAAAACCACCAAACCGAAACCCGTAGACTACTACAGTTGCAGTCCGTGTGGTGAGCACATTTACTTTGTATGGTCTCCGAGTCAATTCTATTTTTGGGCCAAACTTCCACTATCTGGATTCATCCCCAGCCCATATTCGCCCTCAATACAGGAACCTCCCCTTATCAGGAGGGGGATTAGGCCGTAGTCTTCCATGCTGGCCTAGTGCGGGTTCGTAGATTTCACACACCCATGAGTCTATGCAGGTTTCTTCATGAAGTTTTGCTTCTCCGTTAAGTACATTGGTCTGTACAATGTAGACTGTACATGAATTAGAAATAACTCAGTTGTTCGGGACCGGGATGAAACCTACGACCTTCCGATCGCAAGCCGTGTCTGGTACCACTATACCACTAATGTGTATCTGGATACTAGGGAATAATAAAAAAAAATATTACTGTTGAATATTAACAACATTTTACGTAATAAGTTTCATTTTAATTGACTGATTTTAGTGAATAATTATTAATTTTTATCTCGTCATTATCATCATATCAGCCCACAGACGTCCACTGCTAGACATAGGCCTCCTCCAATGATCGCCAGATCGAGCTTTTATAATATTATTGGGCAATTTATATCTACTTAGAGCTAATAAATAAATGTGATAATTACGTTAGTCATCAACTGTACTGGTGAAGGCATAATACAGCCATGTTAGTTGAGAATATTTCAGTAAATTATAGAATTCCAAAATGTGTACGACGATCTGACCGAACTGACAGTATTGTCAGTTCGGTCTATGAAAATCTATAATTAAAATATTAATGAAAATATATCATAGATTTCATTAATAATAAAACTTACTTATTTGAATTAAACCTTTGTGTATTACTTCCGATGTCTGAGTTAACCTCAACATTTCTCGCATTTTCGTCAATAATAGTTTACAGTCTCATGAACATACTGGACTATTGGTGGTAGAACTTGTAATTCTTACCTTTAATCCAGTTAAATAGCAGTACTTCAAGCGCTGCTGTATCCTCTGATAATATCCCATCAATCATCCTAAGCCGTGTACAATTAGTGTGCTGGGATTACGCAGGAATCGGGTCTTCGGAGTCGTGGAATCAAACACAACAACATGAGTTCAGTAAAGCCGCCGTTGCCGCCTCAGTTGTCTCCTACGGATACAAGGTCACGGATATAAAATTACGAATAAAAAACTCTCCCGCCGAACAGAGAGACATCTCAACCGTTGAATGCATCACTTCCCCATTGTTGTCTTCTGCGCCGCAGGAACCCCAGATACTATATTCGTCTCACAGTCTTGGCACAACAATATCGTATATTCACTATGTACTATTTTCTTCTATATACTAATTTCTTGAGTTCATTAATTCTATCTCTTTCTACACTAATGGTCCTTGTCCTTTTTGCTCCTTAAAGCTATTCGATTTTACATTTCTATCTTACATTTCTATGTTATGTCTCTACCTTATACTATTCTATTTTATAATTTATTCTATGCTATTCTATCTTAATTAAGGTCACGTGTGTGTTATTGTCATATACGGGGAGGGAATTATATGAATTCCCTCCGGCCACTTGTCGGATGGGTGGACACGTGCCTGTGGTGCTGGTACTCGGGTCTTCTTTCTAACTTTGTCTCGTGTCCATCTATATCTGTTTGTCTGTGTGTTCGTGTATATATATTTACGAGCAAGCCATCCATCCCTCAATAAAAACGACAAAATACCAATATATTTATTTACACGCTTATAAACTAATAGCCGCATATTTGCATATCTATTTTACAATGGTCGCCGTCGTCCCGAACACAAAACACATTCATACAACACATATACATCAAAACATATATACACGTGTAAAAAGGTAAACGTTTAACATTGTTTATAAAGAAATTTTGTAAATCAGATTATACTTTAGCTTTATTTTTTATGTTTCATCTTCTATTATATTGTTAATAAATAGTAAACCACATAGACAAAGCACAGGCATTAGCTAGTGCAATATAAATATATAAATGCATTTGTTTCAGATCGCAATGGGTACGGTAGACCGTTGGTGACGCCTTTGAACAAGAAATTGATGATCCGGCGAGAAGGGCCGGCGGCGCCGATAAGTACTAGCGCGTGTACATAATCTGTACCATTATAACATTGTTAAATGTCACATTTTGTAAATCAAAGATATTTAAAAACTATTCAGATCGTCCAATTACGGGCTTCTGAAACATTCATTTGTTTTTTCGAGCTTCACGCATAAACCAGCGGGTAGATTTTGGTCAAACTGTTACAGTCTTAAAGGTACTATTCCGACTTAAATACTGCGGAACCTTTCATGAAAATCGGTTCAGTTTAATTGAAGATACAGCTTGATCTATATTTTAGTAGC
This sequence comes from Thaumetopoea pityocampa, assembly GCA_017165845.1. Taxonomy (NCBI): domain Eukaryota; kingdom Metazoa; phylum Arthropoda; class Insecta; order Lepidoptera; family Notodontidae; genus Thaumetopoea; species Thaumetopoea pityocampa. The sequence continues at coordinate 8,091 of WUAW01028912.1, read as the reverse complement.
CGCAATTCGATAGTTATGTCTTTCCCGTGTAGCGGAAAACCGACATTTATGCGGGCGAAGCCGCGCGGGTAAAAGCTAAGCTCCTATAAACTTGACAAATTATTGATAGAACCGATTGCCAGACTATGTGGTTCCTTTTTGTACTATTATTCCAGGCCAGAAATAAGGTTTGAGAACTTCGTTTTATAATTCGTCTTTGGTATGCCTATAATAATAGTCGTAATGCAATGCTATGTTGAGTAGCGAGATCTCGGATTTTTTGTTATTTTTGAATGGCTTTGGTTATATTTGAACTAACAGATGCAGCATTCGGATGGGAGGGGGATTGTAATCCATTTTGTCAATACAAAAGAACTTACATATCAACGAATTTTGAGCGTAAAATGTTACTTTTTTATGGATATAACTGAGTAGATTTTCTGTTTCTTTAACATTTTTACCACGTTTGCGGGTAGTCAATCAGTTAGTGTGTATGGGTACTATTACCGAATAATAATTTGCAATAATCCTAACTGTACAAAAGTGAAACTGGCTTAGGCTATATATCACTTTTATATTTTATTTGACGAATGACAGTATCCTTCATAATTGTAATACATTATTCATATTCTGAATGTGAACATTGCTGTCCTCCAATGTTCAAAATATAGGTTATGTTCTATTAATAAAATCAATTATAAATTAGGTAGTTAACCTCGTGTTGTGTTTCCCAACTGTTAGATATCGTTATAATAAGTAAAATTTGATTAATTGTTGGCGTAACGCCTAATTGTGGTGTCTTAGAACCACTGTTTAAACGTCTTCCCCTCTTACCAACAGGTTTCATTTCAATAGAAACTAATTGTTATGTATTTATGATGATAGACTGATGAAACAAAAAAAAAGAAAATAACTCTCACAGTCTATGATGTGAACGGTTGTCTATGTCAGATAGAGGAATATTATACACGTGAATCATGTTGTAAATACTCGTAGTACTAAATAACTTCTACAAATAAAGGTTTAAACTGCCGTAAACTGTATTCTTTTAAATACACAAAACTAATCTGTTTTTTACAAACTAAAATAATGTACTTACAGATGCCAGCAGCGAAAGCGTTCCAATAAAGATGCGCACCAGGTCGCAGTCTCGCGCCTCACAAAAAGGTGTGACTGATGTGTATCTGTCCGATATTTTTATTACAAAATCGTTATTATTAGTTTGATTATATATTATATTACCTTGATCATTTTGGGGATTGCGGAAATAACGGGCGGGGTCTTCCATCCAAAGCAAACTCCGGGAAGGGCTACATCATGTGTGGCTTCGTCACAATTAGCACTTCAATATACCAAGGAGTTGGAGAAACAAATTTGGTCTAAAGTTCCCCCGTTCCCACTAATATCCACAGTAGATGCTGAAGTCTATAGTTTCAATTCTCAATTTTCATCATCATCCCCAGTCCATATTCGTCCCTACTACAAGGGCACGGACCTCCCCTGATCAGGAGGGGGATTACACCGTAGTCTACTGCGCTGGCCTAGTACGGATTGGTAGACTTCACATACGCATGCGGGCGTGCAGGTTTCCTCATGAAGCTTTCCTTCTCCGTTAAGTACATTGGTGTCTACAATGTAGACCGTACATGAACTAGAAATAACTCAATGGTACGGGACCGGGATCGTACCCGCAACCTTTCGATTTTGAGTCGTGTCTGTAACCACTACACCACCAATGCACTTTACTATAACAATTTCCTCAACTTTACTATATTTACATATATTACTACCTGCTGCCCGCTACTTCGCTCACGTGCACTTCCTATCTACTCGGAAACCTTCCCGAGCGTGCGCCATATTTTTTTCGTAATCGTATTGCTTTCAGACTTGCTAATTAAACATTTTGATAGCTCCTCTAATGTGCATGATATGAATATAATTTATACCCTGTATCATTCAGGAATAATGTAGCTTCTTTCAAGTGAAAAAAAATTAGGATTGGATCATTAGTTTCGAAAATTACCCCCTTCATACAAACTTACAAATAAAAAAAATATTACCTATTTATTACTATAGACAAAGCTGTTTCAGTATTCTTTTATATAACAGGCGATCATCCTAAGCAATTGATCTGATTCAATGAATCTGAGTTATTATGGACTCTTAACGTGTCGGTAGAGGCCGCCTCAGAGTTTTTAGTCAGTAGGAGTCTAGTACGCAGTTCATCGCTATTAATCTTTGATGAAGGTAGCCAACGGCACTTATGAGTCGAGTGGTACTGTATCTCTATGCTATGAATGTTCTGAGTGTTAATGGAACGGTGATAATGATTTATGAAATTCGACCATCGACTAGATCACAGGTTCCCAAACTATTATGTCTCGTTTTCCACTTGGCACGTTTTTGGGTTTTTGGTAGACCCTAACTCAGTCATGTCAAAGATACGGCCCGCGGGCCGCTTCCGGCCCCTGGGCCGTATCAATAAGGCCCGCGATCGCAATGTGTCACAAAAAGAAGAATCATGTTTTTTAGAGCTTTTAGAC
>WUAW01028867.1:20228-40120 GCA_017165845.1 Thaumetopoea pityocampa | reverse complement strand
ACAAATTTATTATTCTCAAAAAACCGCCAGCAAATCATCTCAAAAGAGTTTGGTGTAAAAACCAAACAGTGGTGTTACACACGGCTTACGATCAAAGGGTCATGGGTACGATCCAGACATGTCTACATTGCAGACACCAATGTACTTAACGAAGAAGGAAAACTTCGTGAGGAAACCTGCATGCTCGCATGGGTACGTGAAGTCTACCAACCCGCACTAGGCCAGCGCGGTAGACTACGGCCTAATCCCCTCCCGATCAGGGGAGGTTCGTGCTCCTGTAGTGGGGACGATATGGACTGGGGATGATATATTTTTGTGTTTGTATGTAATATATTTCTATATATTTATATGCACCTGAGTGATCTCTCACTTATATCCCATTCACTTAAGGTTTGCTCAATTTTGAATCAAGTCCCCCCCCCCCTGTACATCACCTTTATTGTAATTTTGTGTACCCTGTTTTGTATACACAATAAAAAATTAAGAATTAAAACTAATATTACAAACTATTATAAACAATTTATCACATTAAGTAACACTAAATACTACGAAATCTAACGTTAGAACATGACATTAATATACAATATAAATAAATTAGATCAAAAGGATACCGGGTACATTTTTAAGGGATGCCAGCGAGAAAGAACAAATAATAACGCCTTTCCACTGGTAAATAAAATAATACATACGGAATAATCCCTCCTGATTTTGTTTCTGGGTGTCCTGGACTTGAAGATCTCGGTTATATCCACTGACTGTTTGCCGAGGAGTTTCCGGACAGAAGGGTGTAGCCGGCGCTGTCCGTCGCGAAGGATCGCCGCGACCTGCCGGCGACAGACAGGACAGGGTTAGACTTCCACCGCACACAGTGGCGGTCACATAATTAAGGACACCGCATGAAATACAATATTTGAACCAATTTTTGAATATTGAATTATCGCGTTATTGAGATTATGGTAGACATCTATAACAAGTAAATGTTGTTAAGTGATTTGTATATGATCTGCTTACAAGGTACATAGTATCGATTCGGAGACAACTTGCGTGACAGCGCCATCTGACGGGACGGTACACCAAAGTGTATGTTTATATAAAAAGTGTATGTTTAAATAAATAAATATATGTTTTTATCGGTTGCATGTCGTGATCTCCCTCCGGCCCTGTCATAATACCGGCGCTGCATATACCTTAGCTACAGCACCAGCCGAGACAGAGACCTATTTCTGTCTCACACAGTGTCTTTTTCTTGTGTAATTTCTTACTTGTATATAACTATTTGTGAGAAATAAAAATACTTTTCTTTCTTTCTTTCTTCCTTTCAAGCGTTGAAGTGTTCCACAGGGGTCCATTCCAGGCCCTCTCTTTTAAAACATTGCCTACGACGCGGTCATGAGCGTTGATATTCCCGCTGTCTACTACACAGGCGATTCGTTGTTACTGGCCTCGACCACCTTCAAGAGGACCATCGAGCTCGCCGAGTTTGGGACAAAAACGACTGTCGCCAAAATCGGCAAGTTGGGCCTCACAAGACCAAGGCGCTATCATCTGTCTATGAGCTTCCATAAGCTGCGTAAGAGCAGGAAATCGTCCGACTCGCGCCTTCGCGTGGGTGACCGGCCATTCGAGATGGGGCAGCACATTAAGTACTATCGAGGATTGAAGAGTGACCACCGTAAGGCTGCATTTTGCGCGCGGTGTCCGGCGGCTGCCTGCGCCCAGCTAGGTTCCGTCCACCAGTAGTACTGCAGTAAGACAGTATCATTTGTTTGTTTCACAATAAGAATCACTCTCATTGGTCAACAACGTAACGGGCGGGGCGAGCTGTGATTACTGCTCGCAACCGTCACCGAAATATGTTTCATCGATAATATCATTTCGAGCGCCGTAAAGGGCAGCGGGTGCACTATATGAATTGCTACCCAACTGCGAAGGACCGTTGCAGAAAGTGCGTCGCCTCTGCGGACTGTCGTATAACCGGGGCCCTCCATGCGGCGCCCGCGTATGGTCAAGTAGACCCCGGACGTCCAGCGCAGCAGGACTACTAGCCCGTAGTCCCACGAGCATACCGCACGCTTATGACATGAGGCGGCAGCACTCTAAACACGTTTTCCACTCTTAAACATTCTAGTGGTCATTGACGCGAAGGTCCGTGACCGGATGAACGTCATCCGCCAGAACAGCGGCGAAAGCGTGCGGAAGGAGCGAAGACGCGCGTTCGGAGAGTGGCGCGCACAACTCCCCGAAGAGAGTTACATGCGTAAACAATTACATTATAAGCAAAAAGGTTTTAAGTACTTTTTGTTTATAACACTGTTGGGCGCGAGTGCGTCTTCGAGGCGACACTACTACGCAACGCCAACGCACAGATTAAATTAACGTTACATTCTTCGAAGAAAATCATAGCCCAGATTTCTTTAAACACTAAAAATGCTGATTGTGGTTAACTATTTGCTCCTGGGTTAGTTTTCCTTACAACAAACCATACATTTTCAATTGCATAAATACCTGCACTAAATGACGCCCAATCTAAAACTGGTACAACGTCACTCCAAGGCACGACCGCACCGATCTCGCCGTGTGTTCGGATGAATGCCGTGTATTGGAAACCTCAAACAAGAGCTAAATTGCCTTCCGCACAAGGTATCATAATATACTGATATTGGTCAATATTCCCATTGATCTTCCTTATAGGTGCCCTATGCCCAGAGAGTCATCCCAAGATATTTCCTTCGCACTGTTTTACAGTCTTTTCGTGCACCTCTAATCCATTTCTTTTTATAATAATAATTTTCCTAGTTGAAGCGCCATAGCGTTACTTTAACCCGTGCTAATTCTCAAAATCAACCTTTCCGTTAGTCTACACCGACACGTGTTGTAATTCGATCTTGCTTACTACACAAAACATTGTAACTGGACACGTCGTCATTCCACTCGTATATATATATATGTATATATGTACGTATTATGTACATAAACGGCAGGTACCGTGGAGTCAACGTATCTCATTTAACCGCGTACATTCTCCCGACAGTTCCCGAAACGTCGCTAACAGATGTCCTTGATTATTTGTGCACCGATTTTATTGAATTTGTTTTAGGGCTCTGACCGATGTTAGTACATATTAGCAGACATTTGATATTTTAGCAAAATTTATTTTTTAGCTTTGACTGCTAATGTTCATGATTTTTATTTAAAACAAAACAAAATACAAACTTATATTCTGAAAATAATAGATTTAACATTCGACACTGTCGTAGAACAAAATGGGTACTTTACAGGAGAGCTGTTCAACTCGCACACCACTGCTTACTTTTGTATGCCTGCTGTAAGTTATTATTAATTAAATCATTTAGAGAAAAAATATGCAGAGATATGTGAGTCCGACACTTTAAGATGCCCTACTATAAAGTACCTGGCCATTTTGTAGATGTGGCATTGTCCTACGACAGTGTCGTTTGTTGGCGTGCAAGTAATTTTGGGTTTTTATAGATATGGACTGCTTAATATGTCAAGGTGTCCTTAATTATGTGACCACGTGGCACATGTGTAGTGTAATGTCGCTAGCGGGCAACCAGGCTTTTTTACCATATACAAGCCAGAACTTGACCACAGTCCCACCTGATGGTAAGTGGCAATGTAACCTGGGGGTAGTGAGATGTACTAGCTTAACAGAAAACTTTTCAACCGGGTATTAAAATATTAGTGTTGTAACGCACCTCGGCCCTGGCTCTGGGCTCGTGGTGGGCCGCGATCTCGTCCTGAACCTGTCCGTTCGCAAGCTGCAGCTTCTGGTCATTGTAGTAACTGCTGACGATCGAATAGCGCAAGCGGTGCAGCAGCCGGCGGGACGTGGTCAAGCTGCGGGCGCGATGAACGGGACATCAAATATATTCGCATCACAAATTCACACGGGCACAGAATATCTCGTGCGTTAATTCTGCCAATACATTATACGCCTAAACAAATCATTATCAACAACAGCGCGTTAAGTTACGTCATCATCCGGGTGCGTAGACCTGGACGACCTTCAGTGAACACCGCTTGATAGACTCTGAGTATCAGGTACGCTACCCCAGTCGACACACTCTCGACCTTGACTACGTTGTTGACGAGGGATCTGTGGACGATGAAGCCGACACCGCCTTGGGACTGCTGATCGCCCTACTTTCGTGAGGGACCCACAAGTTGCCGGACCTGAGGATTATTGTATCCTTCCCCCTTCTTAGGACTTCTGACAATACCAAAATGTCCCGATATGATTTACTCAGTTCTTCTTCCAGTTCGAACATCTTCTCGTCAAATCGCTTGGTGCGAAAGTTATAAATTTATTTATAATGGCAATTGCCAGGGACAAGTTTTATTTGGTTTGACACCAAATCCCCGGAGAATTCTTAACATCCAACGCCCCGCCGTTACCGTGACCGCTACTAGAGTCAGGGATAACGGGGTTATCTGGGACTGGACATTACCTTTGGGTACATTGGTGGCCTAGTGGTACCAGAGACAGCTTGGTCGAAAAGGTCGTGGTTCTATCCCGGTCCAGTACCACTAAGTTATTTCTAATTAATATACGGTCTACATTGTAGACACCAATATACTTAAAGGAGAAGGAAAACTTCGTAAAGAAACCTGCATGTCCACATGGGTGTGTGAAGCCGTACTAGACCAGTGTCTACGGCCTAAACCCCCTCCTGATAAGGGGAGGTCCGAGCGGCCTGTAGCGATGGTGAATAAGCACTGGGTATGATACATTAAAGAATGTTAATGTTTGAGCGTAATAAAAGCTCTAAAGTGTTCGCGAGAGACTATTTTGGATATTGGACAAACCTAGCCGTCGAGATTAAAAGCCGACACTGCCAGGAACATCTGTCCTAAACCTGATTCTTGAAAAGTACGAGAATTTCTACAGACAGCTGTACACCTTTGTACAACAATCTATTGCTAGCTCAGCGTAAACCCCTAGAGCTAAACTGACCCTACTACTACACAATACTACTACACCATACTACTATACCATAAATCGCGGATGTCAGCCTGTACGAGATTACTGTGACTCTCAAAGTATTTAAAAACAACAAGGCCGTAATGGCGCTAAAGTTGCGTTCGGAGATGTCTTTCAGCTTTTAGACTGGCACAAACTTAGACATGTTAATGGCGAATACATCACTCATCTTCGAGTTGCCGATGATATATAGTAATCACGGCAAAATGGCTAACAAACCTGAGCATAATGCTGCAAGACCTCAATAGAGTCCCTCAACAGGTGGGCCTAAACATGAATATGGGGAAGACCAAAATTATATTAAATATCGCTCCACCCAGTAATCTCTGATGGTTGTATTCTTACAGTGGTGACAAAATACATATGCCCGGCACACATCGTCCGGCTGGGTCAAATCAACTTCAGGAAAGAGGTCAGTCGCCGTTCCAACTCCAGCCAAGTTTGAATCAGTCAGCGGTGTTCGTGAAACTGTGCAACATCTGCTCAAAAATACCGCAATGTCTTAAAACTAGGGTATTTAATCAATGCGTGTTGCCAGTGATGACCTACGAGTCTGGCACGTGGCCTGAACCTTATAATAAAAATCAAGGTCACTTAAAAAAATAGTGAGCAATGAAAGAAAGCGCTGTGTTTTTAACCAATACCAAAGTCACTGATATAGCTCAAAGAATTGCAAAGCTGAAGTGGCAGTTGGTGAGGCACATAGTTCGCAGAATCGATCGACGTTGGGTTCCTAAAGTGTTGGAGTGGCGACCGTGAACTGGGGAAAGATAGTGTGGCACAACCGCCCATTAGGTGGACCACAGACCTAATTAAGGTCACTGGCAATGGGTAGATGCAAGGGACTCATATCCGCTCAGGGTGACGACGATTAGAGGAGGCCTATGTCCAGCAGTGGATGTCTGTAAGCTCATGATTATAATAAAATACTGTATGACACCAGCATTATAATAATGTCACTCAATCTCTTCTCATTGATGTTGTGAAAACAATCTATGGAATGTACCAAAATAGTGAGCAACAGAATTAGTCTGTTATTTACTCGAAATCTACTGCTATCTGCATACATCTTTTGTATACATCACTATATACAAAATCAGATATGGCATATAGCTCTTTCAACAAATTTTATTTGAAAGCTTCAATCAATTTAAAATAACTGCCTTGAAGTAGTAAATTTAGGTTAGGAAATAGAAAAAGTCAGATGGGGTCATATCTAGTGAGTATAGTGCTTGATTGATTACATCATTGATACCCAAAGTGGTCTATATCGACCCACAGGGGTTAATGATGATGTGCAAGTGGTCCACGCCAACTGTCAAAAACACATTTGAAGTTACTAAATTTACAAAAATTTCATATTAACTACGCTTTCGGGGTCTACCCAAAAGTGAAAATCATTACAAGTGGTCTAAAAGAGAAAAAGGTTGAGGACATTTATTGAATTTTTCAAAAAAACACTCTTGCAAAATAAAGGCTTTGTGTGATCATGATCCATGAATATCATTTCCACAAAACTGGATGCTTTCTGTGGATCTGTGACATCTAAAACATATGCATAAATCAATAAAAAAAAACAGTCTTTGAAACCAGTCATTAGAATGTTATGAACAGACTTCAAATATATGTTCATCTCTTTTTAAGACTCATATTTACAAACATCTATATAGGATTAATTTATCCAACATCATGGCTTGTTGATACTGTGACACAGAAGAAAAAACTGTAAAACACTTGCTCTGCTGTTGTGATACATTGGCCAAAAGGTGAACGGATCTTCTTAGGTTGGTGTATCCCAAACTAGTGGACTATCGGCTCTTCACTGTTAAGGTAATATCCAGCCTACTTACTGCTGGCTGTATTTAAATAACCTGTGTAAAGAGGACTAAGGCCAAGCACAACTAGAGTAGTACAAAAATCCCATAGGGTCAAAGTGCATCATTGTTTGAAATACAAAATTTGAACCAACCAACAGTGAACACAAAGAATCATTAAAAAAAACTGCAGCTTTTAACAGTGACAGATAGATCTTGCTCAAATTTTGCGCAGCAACTCAATACAATATTGCCAACATACTTAATAGAAAACCTTATGATACATTATGTATACTTTTAACACAGAGTATTATAAGTACATAAAATTGTTATTTCTTTGGTACCTGGTATTTGATAATCCTATTTGTAACCCTATTCTGTACAACACATGTGGTGCAAGTTTTTGAAGTAATATATTATGGCAAAGATACAACATCAGAAAATTTTAACATGATTAACAATTTTCAAAAAATGATGATATCGAACTACTGTCATCTTGTACATAGTTTAACCAAATTATTTGAAAAAATAATATAAATCCAAAATAATTTATCTGTCTCTACAAATGTCAGCTACCACACACTCAACAGATATGGAAAGTGAGTTTCGTGCCATGAGCTGAGCCTTATAATGATATACCTGAGCAATCAATAGGTACTGATCAGACTTAACATAGACATAATAGAGATTCTGTATAACCTATCTTATGTACATCTCATAAATGAGCTAGCCTAACAAGGGAAGTACAGACAGAACCAAAAGCAATAGTAAAATTATGATATTGTGTTCAACTTGCAAATAAAATACATAAGAATCAAACATAAGACTTAATAATAGTGATTCTAACCAAGTTGTGCTAAACCAATTATTTATTGTACGGGTTTGTACAAATTAATACAATGTTATTACAAAATATTTTGTAAGATTGTTTGTGATATTTTTTTACAAAAGGAAAGGCTATTGAAATTATCATCTTCATAAACAGACTGTATATATCTACTACTAACTACAGGGCTCACCCAAAGGGTGAGCCACAAGCATCACAATGAAGAGTTGTCAGTCTTTCAAATCCAATGTTTACCAACAACCCTATAGATCATTGGTCAAAAGAATGGAAGGCCTCCTCAGTGAAATGAAATTGTGTTTAAAGTTTGTAAGGAAGCCTGTGTGATCACGAGTATATAAACGCTATAACAGACTCACCGTTGATCTAAAAGCATCACTTCATTTTCCCTGATATCTAACTCATTCAAAAATTCCCGCCGAATAATTTCTTTAATTTTCTCGACTTTCTCTTCGTCTGAAACACTTGGAGGTTCCTCCTTGACACACACAGGAATTTCAGGGTAATCTGGATCATGGTATTCTTCTTTAACATCCATTTGTAACCAAATAAACAGATAAAACGAGTTACGCCCTATTGGCGTCTCGCTTTAAAACAAGTTATATTCTCAGTTTCTCGTCACGGCTTTGATGTTTTTGGTTGATTATCACAATTATTTACAGCAGTTTTATTAGATGTTTATTTTAAAGCTAATTAATAATAATAACAAAATACAGTTTCAATAATAACCAATTCCGCATTTGACAGTAGAAAGGTCAACAGCCGATTCATTCAGTTTTCGATTTTTTAAATGCATAATATGCATTCCAGTTTGTGCAATTAATCCATCAATGAAACTTCTTTGTTTGTATGTAACTTTTAACAACATAACAACACTAACTTTTTTCACTTAAGATTAATTTGTTTTTGCCTCAGTCTCGACACATGACATGCAGCTATTTTTGTTTTACTTTTTATAAACAATTTACATAGTCACTGATAAGCAACACATGGCTGTCACACTGCACGTGTAATTTTATGTAGGTAAAATAGGTATTTTTCTTTATACAGTAGGTATTTTTAAAAGTTGTATGTTGTATTGCAAATGGCAAAAAGTTCTTTTTATTAACCTTTATCGACAAAAGTACATAGTTAGTAGGGACGTAAACAAAATCCAGGGGGGGCAGCTGCCCTCCCTCCCTGTCCTCCCCTGGGTATGCCCATGAAAGCTGCAGTTGCGATGGCATTCAAGAATTTAAGAATCAGGATTTGAAATGCTTGAACACCCTCCCTATTCGCCAGATCTGGCTCCCAGTGACTTCTACCAAGAGGTAAGAGGTAAGGAAAGATCCTCGAACTAAATGTATAATGTACTTGTGTATTAAAATAGTTCTTATATAAGTATGTATTTAAAATATCGCTAGTCCATGACCGGACATACTGTATAACAACGCCTTAAGTCCAAAGTGTTCAATCAGCGTGTGTTACCAGTAATGATCTACGGATTCGTTATACCGGTCACTAACTTGGTTCCTCATTAGAAGCTTAAAATTATCCAATGAGCGATGGAGTCGAAGTTTCAATCAGAGAAAAAAATAACACGGGTAATTTCTTTTCTTTAGACGAAATTTTTTTTATTTGATTGCCAGCAATACCGATTCCTCAGAACATATACAGTCTACAGAGAACACAATACTCAAAGAGATCAATTCTGTTGACGTTTAATGGAAATGTAATGAAATTATTCTCTTGTTTTCTTTCTGATTATAACGTAAAAGAAATTAGAAATTTTAAAAACGGCTCCTATCGCGTCACCACCTCGAAGACATAGAAGTGTTGACCGTAATGTGACAGCTCGTGGTGACGAGCGCACGCCAATGTCCGACAGGGAAACAAAAGACCATGAGGCCATGCCAGATCGAAGATCCTTTTTCTATCCCGATAGCAGCAGTGACACTGAAGAGTACAGGAGAGACGAGGAGCCACGGAAACGACTTTCAAAACGCATAGGTCCGATTATTAGAAGACCTAACATGCCGCCCAAAAACATAATTTCGAACATCCCTACTCCATCGACGTCTACTGCTCAAGATCCGCCCAGGAATGGGCAAAAGACTCAAAACCAGTTAGGGGAAGATAGAATAACTTTAGTTGTGGATAATACTCGATTTGTGGTTGACCCTGCTCTGTTTACTGCCCATCCAAACACTATGCTCGGAAGAATGTTTAGTTCAGGTAAGTTTTAATTCTTTTTATCAGAAGCTCATAGTCAGTTGTCAGTATTCGAGCCGAACTCTAGATCTCAATGCTTACCACAGCTGGGTGTTGAAAGGGTTGACGTTTTTAATGTCTTCTTTAGATGTGATATCCTGTTTTGGAATCAACATATAACAGTGAGTCCCAACCAGTGTCTGTGACTCTAGTTATTGCAGGGAGTGTGAGGCTACAGAGATGGCACACATATGAGGTGACAACCCTACAGCCACATCTGCAATAACAGCAAAATTTGACCTAATTTAATGCATCATGTATCAAAAAATACACAGTTTTTATGTTTTTCAGCCTAATCTAATTTTGATATTAAGGTTTGTGGTTATTAGTAGGGGATATGGCATTGAGGTGGATTCTGATGATTATTTTTTAAATTAAAATTAATTATATAGGACCTTAGGATAGAATATTGATTAGATTTCCTGTAAATGACATTAAAATCAATATGATATAAATTATATTACTGTAATATAATGCTGTCCAATTTTGGCTGTTGCATAGTTACTTTCTTTAAAGAATTCAAAAGTTGTTACATTACATTTTAAGTATATTTTATGCATTTTAATATTTTTATCACCAGTCACATCCCAAAAGCCACATGGCCAGAATCAATTGTATAATTCTGAAACATCAACTATATCTATTTAACTTCATGATAGTTTATTTAATAGTGGAGTACCTGGGCATGGGTGATGATGGTTCCCACAATGTCTTGAAATTACTATAGGAATATAATAACTACCCCCGGAAAATAATGTACGTAGTAGTAACGTATCTGTTGTTGATTAACTAACATGTTGATATTGCCCATGCAATAACACAGTTATATTTACATGACATTCTTACTATAATAACAGATAGTATGAATATTTTAACCTTCTGGCACCTAACTCAATATTCTGTAAGATGGCAATTTTTTGGTAAATACTTTTTTCATATTTCTTCAAGGTTCCTTCCTACACTTGTCTAAATAAACTTGGAAAGTAAAAAATTATTTAAATTCAAAATTATATCCAAATCCTTAAGGCTATTACTGGGAAACCATTTATATAAAATTGTTTGCTTAAAGTAATAAAATCTATTGACATGATCATAAACTGCATTTTATTGCATTTTTTTTTCAATGCATTTTTTGCATTGCATTTCTTTTTTGTGAATATTCTACTTATCTCTAATCTCTATATAACTTATCTCTGCCTCACCTAAAAGTAGAAAGTAACTAAGGCATTAAATCCACTGGTATGTTATACATATTAAATTTTGAAAAAATAAAATTCATATTCACTGGAGTTACTAATAAAAATAGTCTAAACTCAAACCATAAAGTCGAACATTCAACTATTTAGCTCTCGGTGTACTCTTGTCTGTCCAGGTCTAGAATTCACACATCCAAATGAACGTGGTGAATATGAAGTGGCAGAAGGTATATCAGCAACAGTGTTCCGTGCTATCCTAGAGTACTACAGGTTTGGGACCATCCGTTGTCCACCCACAGTATCGGTGCAGGAGCTGAGAGAAGCCTGTGATTATCTCCTGGTGCCTTTTGATGCCAGCACTGTAAGGTGTCAGGTTGGTGTATTACTACAATACTGTTATAAACTAGCTTTTGCCTGCTACTTTGCCCACTTGAATGTTGGTTTTCCGCTACATGGGAAATCCCGACACAATCATAGATTTATATAAAAAACCTAATAACCACTTTTACTTGACCTCTCGTACCTTAACGGCGGCTACTAAAACAGAGATCAAGATCAGGGATCTTTTAATTCTAATAGACCGATTTTGATGAAAGATGCCACATTAATTAAGCCGGAATAGTACCTTTAAGACTCTAACAGTTTAACCAAAATCTACCTGCTGGTTTTTGCGTAAAGCCTGAACAATTTTTTTTTTTAATTGAATTTTAAACTGTGCCGTCCATAACTTATTGCTTATTATCACATGCAATGTTACTTAGTACTGCTCAGCTTTGACTAGCTTGTGGGTGTCTTTGTTTTCAGTATGCTTCTTTGAGTTGTATTAAAGATTGTCAGCACATATGAGGCGAATTTGAAAACAAACAAATATATATTAAAATCATAAAACAATTAAATATTAAAAACAAATAGAAAATATTTTTTTTTGTATTGTTAAAATAAAATTAACCATTGATCTCACGATCTGTAGTTATTAGCTATACTAACTTGATCTAGTGGTCGCAAGAATGACAATATATAGAGTGGACCTGAGTTTGATTCCCGGGTCTGTCAAATCATGGCTGATGAACTTTATTATTTTTTGAAATCTCTGATCTCAATCGCAGTATAAACTGCAATTGGAACAGTATATCAATCTGTCTTGAATTTTTCTGTATATATGCATGTGCTGTGGCATGTTACCATGAAATGGGGTGCAGATGCATTTGCTATATCCGTGACATGTGAACTAACATACAGATCAAAGTCATCACTCTTATATAAATAGTACGTTTATTATTAATCATTCTTCGTGCTGTAATTTAATATCATTAATTCTAGAATCTTCGTGGTCTTCTTCACGAGCTGTCAAATGAAGGCGCCCGTCGTCAGTTTGAAACATTTCTAGAACATCTCATACTCCCATTAATGGTGGAGTCTGCAAAACGCGGGGACCGGGAGTGCCATGTTGTGGTGCTCCTTGATGATGACTCTGTGGAGTGGGATGAGGAGTATCCGCCCCAGATGGGCGATGAGTACAGTCAAACTGTTCTATCAACACCGTTGTACAGATTCTTTAAGTATATTGAGAACAGGTTAGTGAATATTTTTATGACTTAGATCTCCTTCACAAAAGGAATTTTCCCAGATCCAAATTTAGACTGGACTGTCATCCCTGTTACGGAGAGTCCTGCACTATGTATTTGCTTTACATATTATTTTTTGGTGCATTGTATTGGTGCGGTGTAGTGGTGCTAAATACGGTTTACGATCGAAGGGTCGTGGCTTCAATCCCGGTCCTGTACCACTCAATTATTATTTGTAATTCATGTATGGTTTACAATCTAGACATCAATGTACTTAACGGAGAAGGAAAACTTCTTGAAGAAACCTGCATGTTTGTAGGAGTGTGTGAAGTCTACCACCCGCACTAGGCCAGCGCGGTACACTACGTCCTAATCTCCCTCTTGATCAGGGGAGATCTGTACTCCTTTAGTGGGAACAAATGTGGACTGGGGATGATATTTTTTTTTTAATCTATTTAAACTTACTTGCGTTATTCTGACTACCACCGTATTGTTTGTATAGGGTTTTTCAACAAGAACTTTGTTTTTTAAAACAAAATAAAACAAAGAATTTAGATGAAGATGATTCAAATTTTTATTGTATTACGAAGAGAAAAGTTTGGCAATTATGAATGAAAAATTTATATCTGGCAAATGTCCACCACGATCACGCTGACAGATGTCAATTCTTTCAGCAAAGTTTTTAATCACTTTTTGGCAAAATGGCGGGTTTCGTTAATCACATCACGGATTTTGAGTTTTAAGGCTGCAATCGATTCGATTGGCTCCGTATAGACTCTGTCCTTAACATAGCCCCACAAAAAATAATCCACTGGTGTTAAATCACACGATCTGGCTGGCCATTTAACATCTGAATTTCGTGAAATTATGCGATCGGGAAAATTAAATGTAACTTTAACAGAACCACCATTTGCATAGTGGATTTTAATTATTTTAATTCGATTTTCGAGCGAAATTGAATTCATTGTAACAATTGCCATAGCATCCACTACGAATACGTCAAAAAACTAAATGTCAAAACTGTCATGTAGTTGGTGTTGCCCCAATTGAAAACAAAGTTTTGTTGAAAAACCCTTTACAATCCTGTCCATACAAAGGTTGTCTGGAAGAAATCGCAGTGTGCGATAAGACCGCCCTGTGTAAATACACTTTACGTAATGGTAATATAATACTTTACTAAATTGCGTTAAACTGGTGTGCAATAAAAGGTATATTCTTTACTCTCCCAGACTGCTTGACCTTAGTCGTCCTGATTAGGATTGAACAACTATCATCATCATCATCTCAGCCCAAAGACGTCCACTGCTGAACATAGGCCTCCCCCAAGAATTTCCAGAAAGATCGGTCTTGCGCTGCTCTCATCCAGCGGCCTCCCGCAACCTTAATCAGGTCTTCAGTCCACCTTGAACAACTATGAGACTCCTGAATGAAACACTTGATTCATGTACCCTTAGCAGTTGGAAATTACTACTCGACATAAACTTCCTCCTTAAAAGGAAGGATTTGCCCTATTATTGACGCCTAGTACCCTAGCATTATTTGTCCGAGTCAAGGTCTAATATTGAGCAGGTTCAGATGACCTAATGGTCGATGTCATCTTCAATCCCTGCAATTGTTAATGTCATTTTGTCATCAGCCAGGAACTGTTGTGTGTGCCCTCTGAGGTACATCACTTGCCTTTCTTCCAGAGATGTAGCTAAACAGGTGATGAAGGAACGCGGCCTAAAGAAGATCCGTTTGGGCGTCGAAGGGTATCCGACATACAAAGAGAAAGTGCGCAAACGCCCCGGGGGACGAGCTGAAGTGATTTACAACTACGTCCAACGGCCGTTCATCCACATGTCGTGGGAGAAGGAAGAGGCCAAGAGTCGTCATGTTGACTTTCAGTGCTTTAAGTCGAAGTCTGTGACGAATCTGGCTGAAGCTACAGCTGACCCGGTGATAGAGTTGGAAGTTAATAGAGTGAGGGAAGACGAGCCTCAGGAGGTTCCTGCCGACCCTCAAGAAGACGAACCGCAGTGATGGCGCACGCCCGCTTTAGCCAAACTCCTCTTAGGAACTTTTTGCTGGGCATGAAAGAGTTTGGCTAGGTGGGGGTCTGATGATTATAAATCTCAAAAGAGGGAAATCCTTTGATCGGGTAGGTTCTAGGTAGGAGGAAATTGATATCTGACTTTGGACACAGAAAATATTGCCAAATTCATTTTTTTATTGAGTCTCTAGACTAAATATAGTTTAGTTTTGCAAGAAAAGGGATGTGGAAGAAAAATGCTTTGAAATGAAAATCGCTAAATTGAATTGTGTGGTTAAAGTGGCACTCGTGAACTGAAACACGCGAATGTGAATATATTAACCTCTTAAGTGGCTATGACGGATATATACGTCATCAACATATGCATTACAAAACGCCTAAGACGATATATTCGAATATATTCGCATAAAATTAATCGTGTATACCAATTTATCGAATCAGTGCTTGTGCGTGCGTGTTTGGACTATTTAATTTTTGTAACACTATGCCCAAGACGTATATATACGCTAGCGGATAACAAAACTCGCCACTGAGGAGCGCATTTCGTTTGACGAAATGAGCCACTTAAGAGGTTAATACATACACACACAGTTACAGAGTAAGACCATCAATTTGTGAGGGAACATTATTTATAAACAATATGAACATTACTTATAAACAATATGAACATTATTTATAAACAATATGAACATTATTTATAAATGCCAATCGAATCGAAAATAAAAAAAAATACACTAGGTCTGGTAATAGTCTAAAGTGGCCACCCAATATGTTAAGGGACATCGTTCGACATGTCTTATATACGATGCCCGATATAAGACCCTGTAGAACACTGCTTCTGAATTTCTCGTGGAACAAATTTTATCCTCGCTGAAGAACAGATGGTTATATATTCTTATCTTTATATTTCGAAAAAAGTTAGCAAAACCATTGGCAAATGTTGCATTGAAGCCATAAACTATAAAAAGAAGGGGTTTGCACTAGGGTCGGGTGGCGGATGGCTCGCGACCACTTCACCCGAGATCTACACGGCGGGTGACGTCGCTGGAAACACCCACGTGTTGCGGGGCGTGTCTCCATTTTAATGGGTGTGTAAACGGGGGCGAGTGTCGCGTGCTACTCTCTCAGTCACGTAAATGAGTCTCAAAAATCTTTTTCCTTCGCGCCACTACCGACCGGGAGCGGTTCGACAGTTGTGTGCACTGTGACAATTGACCCCGATTGCCCGGTAAAGACATGTCAACAAACGAACGCTTTTATTCAGCTTTACCATATTCAACGTTTTATAAAGGCGGCATATACACAAATAATATTCATATTTAGAGGACATTTTTATTTGTATTAATATTTTATTAAATGGCACTTGTATACATGCTGTGCTAATTACTATGCTAACTCTAATACCGCGTTTCAGCTTGTATGGGAATGAAGTTATTCGAAACAGCGCCATCTAGTTAGCGATGAAATTGCAATAGAATTTCTGTGACGATGTTGTTAGTGAAACTGTTCTTTATCGTCTTTAAGGACCGATGTACCTATATTCTAACAAATAATCATTATTAATGACAGTTTAAAAGATGGTATTGAGTGAGGCCTATTTCTATTGCTATAAATAGGCCTCCCTGCATGAATGGTAACTAGGTCTCGGTCCAGTGGCGGGGGGAGGTGGAATGAATGATTATGGTGCTTATTACAAATTCATTAGCGGCGGGGTCTAAGCAAGATTGCGACGCAAAACTTGCATCACGTTGTGTAGAATAGTGTCAAAAGTAGTATTTTTTTTATTTGATATAACGTCTATAATCTGTTCACGGGGACTTATTTTGTAGGTAGTTTTACAAGTATTATGATAATAAGAAAATTTGGCTCTGTTATTCTTAAATATATCTATTAAATTCTCGACACAAAAAAGATTTTTTTACGAAAAATAACGGAATTTCGATTAGAAAGTTCACTTGATTGTAACAGTTTATAACTTGTGAATATTTTGTTTTGATCTGTACTTAGATTGTTCCATTTTGTATTTCTTTATTATTCGCCCTGGTTAATCCTCGTCTCTTGCTTCAAAGATCCTATCAGATGACACCCCGCCCTAAACTCTAAACTGATTGTAATAATTAAGATGTTTTATTTACAAAATTACCTCAAACATTCCGGACGATAAAAAAAGAAACTATTTTTAATTACAACAATGAATAACAAGGCTTATCGATACACTGGAACCAGGGAGTTTGATGAATCTGTCAGGTCGATTTTGATAGGCAGCGTGCAATGTAATCCAAAGGAAACTTGAAGAGTTTGGGTTAACGGGCTAATAACATAATCCCTACTTACAACATAAACCCTGACTTGTCCCGCGTGTAAAATTAAAAGTAAAATCGCATAATCACCGGCCTGACAGGCCGTTACGTCTAAAATATCTACTTACTGGTATTTTAGACATAATCATTGACTTTCATAACAATACAAGCTTACAAAGGTTATCTGGACTATACAGTAATGCCCTCATTAGAAATTAAATAAAATCATATTAAATATTTTCATTGTGGCAAAATTTCTGCGTATTATAAGTGATGATATGGATTTCAAAAAGAACGTGTTTTATGGGAATAGGTAGCTCATGTCACAACAGAATCAATACTAAAAACTTCATTGCAATTCCCTATTGAAGACGCCTTTATCCAACAACGGGTGTCTTTGACTGTTAACAATGAAATTTAAAGGTGATAGCCGGCCATTCTAACGCACGCGATGTTTTCTATTACTTCAGTCGGCTCCCTCGTTCTCCTGTAACGCCTAAACGTTATGAATTGTTGACAATTTCGAATGAAACTTTATTTTCAGTGTTTAATGGAATCCATGATTATAATTATAAATGTTAAGAATTAGATTTTGTAAAATTAGTTATAATTTGTACTAAACCTGTGTAGAATTTGCTATAAAAACATACCCACCCACATATCGGATATTGTTTTGCCTTCTTCGGGTTGGAGCCTATGCTAATTCATCATCCCCAGTCCATATTCGTACCCACCAAGCGGCACGGACCTCCCCTAATTAGGCGGGGGATTAAGCTGTACTCCACCGCGCTGGCCTAGTGCGGGTAGACAGAATTCACACACCCGTGCGAGTATGCAAGTTTCTCCCGAAGTTTTCCTACTGCGTAATACTCAGTGTCAATGTACAATGTAAACCGTACATTAACTCGATGGGACGGGAACCGGGTCGAACCCACGACCATTCGATAACAAGATTACGCCGTCGATGTACTTTTACTATATTTAAGAGAAGAATACTTGTATTCCAGTCATACAACGCTAAAACACGGTTGTCCTCCAGTCCGATACACTGATAACATATACAAGGTCGCCTGTAGTGTGGATATGTGTGTACGGGGGCAGATATGTGTGTCAAACATGGGTATGTTTGTCCAGCAGCGAACTGAAAAAACTGTTTTTCATGACGTTAAAATCGCAGAATCAATAACTTCTTCACCTCCGAGGAAAACAATCCAAAGAAGCTAGTTCTGTGCCGGTAACGTCACGTGACGTTTGGGCCAATTTATGGGTGTTTATGAACAAAAACAAAACAACAGTATACTAAGGTAATTTATTACACTATAAATTATGAAGTCGATACAGTCCGAATTAAGTCCAGCATTAAAATAAGATTGATCGAAGGCCCCACTCTGGAGTGCGAGGTGTTTGTGTAAGGAACCGGTTATGAGTGGCCACACCGCATGCTCAGTGGATGCTCAACGCGCTAACCGCCACGGGACCGTACAGCACGGTAGCATACCATATCCTATAGCAGGGTTTGTCTTAAGCGAAACAAATATATTTATTGTATTATAATCAATTTTAATGTTCATAATAGAATTATTAATAACAATACCGAGTACTTATTATAACTGTGGATTATTTACTGAAATTGAAATAAAATTGAGCGGCTCCAAAATTTTTGTAATAGGTTTATTTTTGGTTCGTTTTATGTAGGAGGGGGCAGACGGGCCAGCGGGTCACTTGGTGGTAAGTGATCACCGCTGCCAGAGCAATCGGGATGCTTTGAGAGGCCCTGCTTTCTGTGCCAATGAGTCCCGGGTTCGAACCTGGTAGGAACAAACTTTGTGTGTTGAGCACAAAGGTTTGTATCCGAGTCATGGACGTATTTATCTATTTATGTATAGTATTTATCTATATAAGTATGTATATCGTTGTCTAGTACCCAAGACACAGGGAATCCTAGTTTGGAATTAGAACAATGTGTGTGCGAAGTGTACAGAATATTATATTATTTTTTTTTTTTTTTTCAACATTGTGGCAGTTAACTTGTCTATGGAGACCTGATTTCTTTATGCAAACACCTCACCAAAACGTGTCGGGTAGGTATCGCGGGTTGCGGTAACGCGACCCGAGATACTTAGCAGCGTGGCGAAAACAATTTCCTGGCAACGCTGGCGCAGTGGTAAAAGTCTTGTGTTTATTTGCCAAGCACTGTCGCATGACAAATAATATACATCAGATACTACAACTTGGGTGTAATGGGTTTCGATTATCTATTTACAGATTTACCTATCCATTTAACAACTAAATGCTAAAGAAAAAATTAACAATAATAAATTCATAAAATATAAGTAAGTGATTGTTGGAAGAATTCAGACCCTAAATGTCTGCCATAAAAGTATTTTTACTAATTCGATCATGGTACAGATTAGTTCTGAAGCTGACGGTATAAGAAAAATATTTTACGACGGTTGCTTAGAGTTGAAATAAAGCGGTTGTGGCGTGTTGTGGCAAGAAGGAAATTGTTTATCAAATAAACTCAAGCGCTGGCGTGTGACATACTAGGTATGTAACACAATGGTACTTTATATCTAAAATCCTTGAATATTTCTGGATGTCCTACGTATACAATATTAAGTCCACTTTTTCAAAGTTTAATTTATTGCACATACACTATAATGAATCGTTAAAACGGGTTCTATTTAATGGTATAAACATGAAGTTCTCCTAGAAATACCGTGATATAATTCACAAATACTAAATAATAATTTTAAAACTTATTAATGTCCAATAAATAACAGGTCAGGGAGTACTTATTATTTTAGCCTGTCCAACAAATAGACTTAAGTACACGGGTAAGTGACCCCTGCCCCCGAGCTACTACTGTCTCTTCCTACTCCTTCCGAG
>WUAW01028867.1:2427-12452 GCA_017165845.1 Thaumetopoea pityocampa | reverse complement strand
TGTTTGTTTCGGGATTTCTCATGGAGCAGAAAACCGACATTGACGCGGGCGGAGCCGCGGGCAAAAGCTATCTAGTATAAAACACCTTGGGAGATATTTAGTCGTGGTTATTTCGAAGAGCACTAGTGGCACCGCCTTGGAACAGTTATAAAGGATACAGTCGTTTAGTGTTCAATATTAAAAACAAATCAGTAAAGTTTATCATGGAAGAGAAATAGTTAAGTCGCAGAAACACCCAGAAAGTAATAAAGCAGAGCATACTTTGGAAGAGATTTAGTAGAGCAACTTGCAAGTGGCACAGCGGAACCTGTCACTTGCAAGTAGAATGAGAGAGATGTGGTAAATACGACTTCGATAGAGACATTAGTTTGTAACACCTCATTAGATGTGTTACGGCACAACGCGGAGCAGGTTCGCCGGGCGTACCTTGGTGTAGTACGCGACGACGGCGTGCCCGCCCTCGTGGTACGCGGTGATGGCGTTGGCCTCTTCGTCCGGCAGCCGCGAGCGGCGCTCCGGGCCCATCAGCACCTTGTCCCGCGCGTCCTCCAGGTACTTCATCGTCACGTTCTTCGCGCCGTCTATCGCCGCCCTGCCGCCGAACACTCTTTAATCATTACCTCTCTCTACGCGCAGGGATTTCTCTCTCTTTCTAAGAACGCAATGCGGAACTTCAACACTTTTGAAACTTATAAAAATAGCGGTATTTCCTACGGGGGCGAAAAGCGAGTTACGGATAGCCACTTTGCTCACAATAAGTGGAAAGAAGTTATTTTTGCCTACCCCAATTCTTCGGTCGTATAGTGGTCAGTATCCTCGCCTGTCACGCGGGAGACCGGGGTTCGATTCCCCACTAAAGAGTCAGGAAAAAGGCGTGATTGTATGTATATTTGTTCTCTCTACTAGAGAAATAACGACTCAGTCCGCTAGCGTACGACACCCGCACTACGCTCGGAATAGCGTATCAGTCTAAGTTTAGAAGCCAATGTGTTTATTTATATTAATGGCGTTATGACTATCGGAACGACACCACTCAGTGACTAACGTTGTACCTGCTCGCGCGACCATTTCCACAGCTATTCCTTGGCGATTCGAGCGCGTCAGTGTCATAATTGCATTAAAATTAAGAATTTTCTTACTGCAATAAATTATGAACCCAAACACTACGACACAGGGTTAATTTTCAGTTTCCGTAAGGGCACACACTGACATCTTAGCAATTGCCTTGGCTCACAATAACTTTATCATGATGACTTAAATCGGTAACCCTTTCTTTGCAACATATCTATGTCCTTGCCAAATTGCTTAGTGGTTGAGGCATTATGAGGTAGCAAACAGATAATCACATTTTCTGACATTTGATAAGAATATATAAAAACGAGGAAGGAAATAGGTTATCAAAATCATTATCATCTACGCTGCAAAATTATTGCGAACGAAACTGTAGACTTGAGCTTGTTACTGACTAATACGTACTTGAGGGCGGCTTGGTTGACCATGTTCTCGAGGTCGGCGCCCGTGAAGCCGGTGGTGCCGCGCGCCAGCACGTCGCAGTCCACGTCGCTGTTCGCGCGGACCCTGGCCAGGTACAGCTCCAGGATCTCGCGGCGGCCTCCGTAGTCCGGGGTTGGCACGTTCACCTGGGAACGGTTCTCAACGGTTACAGTGCACTGGTCACGTTTAATTGTTGCTTCTACCGCCTGGACAGGGCAACGCGTCGACGCGGGTAAGGATAATGCAAAAGTTACAAAAGTTAAAAAAGTCCGATTTTATAGAAAAATAAACTAAAAAGAAATTATTTCAATTTTATTTACCAGCGATAAGATGGTTTTAACTATAATTTAACTTTTTAACTATATTATCATCGTTTTTTTCTAAATATCTATTACAAAATTTGACATTTTATAATAATTACAAATAAAAATTACATAAATATTTCTTTGAGATACGTGTAGATACGGTACGATATGCCGGACGAGTGGGACCCGGCGCGGTCGCTAAGCGCTTGTGTTGTTTTGACGCCGGCGCGTGCGTGCGTGCGTGCGTGCTGCACGCACGCACGCACGCATTGATCAGTGGTTGCGTCGACACGCACAGTACATTTTGTACCGCCGCCCGTCGCGCCACACCGGTGCCACTAACGTGAAGTGGTCACCACCGCGTATCGCTCTGCCACATGCCAGTGATGTGGTGGTTGACGTTACCTCCACGTCGAAGCGGCCGGGTCTCAGCAGTGCCTGGTCCAGGTCGTCCCGTCTGTTGGTCGCGCCTAGCACGATCACACCCTCGTTCTGATGGAAACCGTCCATCTCTGACAGCAACTGGTTGATTGTCTGCAAAAAATATAAACAAACTAGTTAACACCCTCAACTTCGCTCGCAATAACTTTATGAGGGTGTGTGATGGATTAATGGTCTGTGTTCGTCCTCAATGCCATGTTAAATTTCAAAACAATCAGTTAATTACTATATTATTATTAAAATTCAAAATAGACAGACAGAACGACAAATGCACTTTAGTTTTTATTATATACTTGGATGACCGAGCTTTGCTTGGAGTATTTCAAGTTTGATTTGGACATGCGATAACATACCGCGGGAAAAGATATAGTATCTATTAGTGTTGAATTGTTAATATACTGATATTAGTTCATCATCATCATCATATCGGCCCACAGACGCCCACTGCTGGACATAGGCCTCCTCCAATGGTCGCCACACCGAGCGGCTATGGGCCACATTAGCCATATGTCTCTATTAATTACAACAGTCATTACTACGTATTATTGTTAACGTGACCTCCCAATAAACTACATAAAGGCAATAGATTTTTTTTTTATATTATTCCTCATTTCCTCAGAAGTGACACCGCAGGAGGATTTATATGTCTTCGCCTAACATAATCGGAGAATCACGAGCACAAACCACTCCGCTGGCTGGCACATAGCACGAAAGGACGAGCGTCGTATGTATGTCAATAAGATCTACCGAAGACAGCCGAACGTCGCTGAACAGCCTCCGATCTATTGGACGACCAATCATATCGCGTCTTATTCATAATACTTTCGGCGGTCTCGTCATGTCAATGTTTATTAAAGCGAGAAGTCATTGTGAGCACGGTAACTACAATTAACTTTGCGCCCGCTAAAACCCACTCGGCGTCCTTCCGCGGGCCGTTCCTCAGCCAGGGGGACTGCGTAAGCATGACAATACTGTTCACATAGCCAGCGTGCGGACAGTGAGTCCTCCGGGGTCTTACTGTCTACTCACCTGATTGGCGTACGGGTGCAGCACGCTGTTGGTCCTCTTGGCACCGACAGAATCGATTTCATCAATAAATATCACGCAAGGAGCTCGCTCTTTGGCCGCCTCTGTGTAATATGTTATAACATTAATTAAAAACAACAAATGTACCAACCCAATAATACAAATCGCGAGATTCGCCGGGTCGGTCATCTACGATATGCGGTCGAAACTGTTATGTGCGGTCCTATTTTATGCGATTTTATTTTTGCAATGTTTCTGTAATATTTTGTAAAAAAAATTGTTATAAGTATATGTGAAATGTCTGAATATATTTTTTTGTGTGTGTGGTTTCTTGTATGCGGTCCCAATCGACCGCACAAAAACGGGTCTGACTGTCTACAACCAGTACGACATGACTCAGAGGGTCCAGCAATGTACCGCCTCACCCGACCAATGGCAATAAAGGTGACTTCCGCCTTAACACGCATTTTTTGCAACGTTTGTGATTCCAATATAACGAATAGCGTGTTAAATTATGATCTTTAATGTACGGTAAAATAAGGTTGATATTTAGTTGCATAAAAATATATTCAAAGATTTCCATAAAGTTCGGTTTTACGGAATTATCTGATCATCGGCACCACTGAACCAAATTATACTATATATGGATAAACGTCCATGGATCAGGTACAAATATTCGTGATCATCACACAGTGCCCCTACTGGGACTCAAATTCATAACCCTCGTGACAGAATGTCTGGTTAGTCATTACCAACTGTCCCAATACGGCTATTACTATGCCCGTGCAACACAGTAAATGAGTCAATCTGGTAAGCTAATAAAATAAGGTGCGTTTCCATGGGTCGCGTCAGTTGCGACTGATTAGTCGCATGCGATTGTCGCAATTGACTCAATCCACGGACTTCCACCTCAATAGTGTACAACTCACTGAAAAGGTCGCGCACCCTCCTTGCCCCCTGGCCGACCAGTATCTCATCGAACTCCGGACCCGCCGCGTGGAAGAAAGGCACTCTTGCTTCGCCAGCCACCGCCCGAGCCAACAGTGTTTTACCTGTCCCAGGAGGACCTACTAGAAGAACACCCTTTGGCAGCTTCCCACCCAGGGATGAGAACTTTTCTGGGGATTTGAGAAATTCCACCTGAAAAAAGAAAACATTATTGAAAAAACACGGCTGTGTGAAAAATGTATATATTTTTATAATTTTCATATACCCAATGTCGCTCTCACAGTTAAGACGAATCTAACGACACCTCTCTAGGTAAAATCCATCAAGCTGATTAGGCTACAGAGCGTGCCAAAAAATATGCATACATTCGACAAAAATAACCCTTCTTTTGGCGCAATCAGATAAAATGAAGAAAGTGTGGCTTATGGATAACTTCGTTCTGTACACGGTTCAACAACTAACTTTATCCCATACTCTGTTTATTAACAACCATCTTCATCCTATATTCTGTTTCTATTTCTGTTCTATTACGCGCCAAAATAAATATCACTACAAAAGAACTCACAACATCTTTATCCCATACTCTGTTTATTAACAACCATCTTCATCCTATATTCTGTTTCTATTTCTGTTCTATTACGCGCCAAAATAAATATCACTACAAAAGAACTCACAACATCTTTATCCCATACTCTGTTTATTAACAACCATCTTCATCCTATATTGTTTCTATTTCTGTTCTATTACGCGCCAAAATAAATATCACTACAAAAGAACTCACAACATCTTTCAGCTCTTGTTTCGCTTCGTCTGCTCCTTTGACGTCGTCGAAGGTGACAGAGATATCTTCAGGGTCAACCTCCACTTGGTTGCCAAGCTGAATCCTGGAATACGACTTATGATCATCAATTTAAAAACATTCACTACAGGATTTTTGTTCCTGACATAAAACGTTACGATAATAGTCAGCGGCTGATGTTTTATCTTATAATGTACTAACTATACTTTATGGGATAAGATTCTTCTATCACTTTTTTCCCATATTTAAGCCAGTACTTAACTACAATCCCACCTGATGGTAAGTGGCGATGTAACCTAAGGTGGTAAGACGTACATACTAGCTTAATATAAACCCATTCACTCTCGTCTTAAAGACACCTACATTATAATCGGACGGAAATACTGACGCAGGAAGACTATTCCAGTCTTCGGCTGCACGTCTTATGAACGTGGAAGCAAATCGCTTCGTACGGGTGGCAGGGTGTCTACGAGGTAGGGGTGACAGCCAGCCGTGCGCCTAGTAGTCCGATGGTGAAAGGGGAATGGAAGAATGAAATCGTGTAATCCTGCGCACACTCTCCAAAATGTATCCATGCAGTAGAATATGGAAAAGCTGGCTGCCCTGCGCCCATGAGTAAGGTTTAGCCCATTAACGCCCACCGATCTATTTACAGATCACCCCTTAAATGCATAAATTTTGTTTATATTTCAATCTAATCGCCGTTTTCTTTTATAGAGTCGTTAGTGGAGACTCAGTTAGCATTCAATTAAATTTTGTGAGTTGAAACGCTTTATGTACTTTATTTTTTTTAATTTTTCAAAAAAAAAAACTAATTTGGGCTTTAATGAATTAATATATAACAAGGTAAATAAATAAATAAAAAATAGGATGGTCATAATGCTTCAAATCTCACGCAAAATTTCAAAAGCAGACAAACATACAGAAGCAGACAGACAAACAAACGCACTATCACATTACACTACAGTAGCGATATGAAAAGATAGTTGGGATAGGAATATTGGGGAGTTGGGGGAGCACTAGAAGTTCGTAGGTGTAATGGACGGGGATCTTAAAAGTCCATCTAAGGCAGAGGTTCCCAGACTTTTTTTTCTCATAAACCACTTTCAAAATTTAGCTGGTTCCGGTGAACCCCCTGCAGCTACATTTCTACCATATTCCCAAAACTCGACAAAAAATGTGAAGATTAGACCTAACTATGGAAATTAGCGTACGCCAACGTAGACCCCCGTCGAGTCTCCCGTGGACCCCTGGGGGTCTAACTGGACCACTTTGGGAACTAAGTATCTAAAGCAACTCCTTAGAAGAACGGCAACGCGCGTGGCTCGTGCCGCCGTAAACATTACGAAGTGCTGGAAGGAGTGTGACGAGCGGGCTCAGTGTCTCGCAAAAGAATGAGGCACAGGTGAGTGTCTTGATGAAGGCACGGCTAAAGTGTGAACCCAGAGCTCTTCATGTGTCAACGTAAACCTTGAAGGATTTTCGAGACAAAATAGAAATTTTAGGGCAGTAGGGATGAGTTAGTGATAGAGGGAATAAGGGTGAGTACTTACCGAAAGACAGTGCCGCTAACAGAAGCCATGAGACTGACAAAAATGGCCAGGAACAGGACAATGGTGAGCAACTGCTGGACCAGCTTCAGGTACTTGGACGCTTTCGTGCCGCGCACGTTGTCGGGATGCGACCCTGGACGTTAAATAAAGAATTCCAGTGAATTGGTATCCATGGGGTTACGACAAAAGCGCAGAATCATATAGATAATCTAAGTAATAAGTTAATAAGTCGAGAAATATTATTAATAGAGAAAAGTTCTAGATAATTAAAAGGTCTACAATTTCGATAATAGATAACATTGCGTGTAAGTGCACGGTTAGGGAGAATCGCGAAAAGCCAAGAAAGGTAGTGAAATTTGTGCGTTTCAAGCCTCCAAGCAAGATATCTCGAGAAATAACAATTTTAGAAAAAAAAAAAGTTTTATATAGAAAAAGATAGGAAATTTTATTTATAAAAGAAAATGTCTCTAGTTTTTTTACGTAGAATGAGCCGTTCTCGAGATATTGAATAAAACGCGTTTTGCGCGATAGTGGCGCCAGCGTCTCGCGAGCGACGCCTCAAACTCGGTTTTAGGCTTAAAAAATGTCCCTTTAACGGAAGGCAATGTCGCGGTAGTTGCTTTATTTCATGTAGTTTTCGAAGTTTTTTTTGCTATATGGACTGTACTAGAAGTCGAATATATCTTATAAAATTGAAATTAGCTGTAATGGTCCATGTTGTACTGCACTCAAGGACTGCTGCTGAACCAAACATGTTAGCATAAAGATAATTTCTGTGTGACGTTGACGTTAAACTCACAGTTCTAGAAACAAAAAAAAAATTACATTATCTGAACAAATCATGATTTATTTTATGAATCTATCTATACTGTTATAATTAATATATTGTTAATTGACATTTATTGATATAAATATATCAAAGATAATTTATTAAATAAGAATTTTTTAAATCAAAGATTTAAAAAAAAATTAATCAAATCGACGAATTAAGGGCTTCTGAAACCAAGTCCATCGATGTTTGTTTGTTCGAGTTTCACGTAAAAATCAGAGTCGTCCTATGTAGTGAAAAATCGACATTCACTCGGGCGGAGCCGCGGGCAAAAGTTAGTGATGGATGTAATTTGATTTAATATGAAAACTTGCATGGAGGTCTATTAGATCTTAGGCTCATTTGAAGGTTTGCAGACATATACTACAGTGATACAAGACGATAATATATTTATTTATTTACACTTCATACATAAACATGTACAGGCGGACTTAATGCCTTAGGCATTTTCTACCAGTCAACCTTAGTGCAGAGGTTCCCTGACTTTTTTTTCTCATAGACTACTTTCAAAATTTAGCTGGTTCCGGTGGACCCCCTACAGCTACATTTCTACCATATTCCCAAAACTCGACAAAAAATGTGAAGATTAGATCTAACTATGGAAATTTGCGTACGCCAACGTAGACCCCCGTCGAGTCTACCGTGGACCCCTGGAGGTCCACCTGTACCACTTTGGAAACTAAAGATATAGTGCATGTTCAGCAGTGAACATATTTGAGCTCATATATTATTCACCTGCTAAGTAACCTTCAGCGAAAGCAATCTTAATCTTGTCCCGTTGTTGGTGTGTGAGATGAGCCGACTCTTCACTGAGAAGTTTCTCCAGCCTGGGCGCCACATCTGGATTCTGGGGGTTTTGGTGTTTTTCTGTAGAGTCTGATGCATGGAGACCTGTCGGAATTCAAAGATAAGTTAGTTCAATGACATGTCAAACTAAACAACAACT
Organism: Thaumetopoea pityocampa; assembly: GCA_017165845.1. Lineage (NCBI taxonomy): Eukaryota > Metazoa > Arthropoda > Insecta > Lepidoptera > Notodontidae > Thaumetopoea > Thaumetopoea pityocampa. The sequence goes on along the minus strand of WUAW01028867.1, from coordinate 4,111 downwards.
GAACATGACATTTTTAACTATTTCTTCATCCCTTAGTGAATCCTTCATGTATCAAGCTCACCGCAGGTGCGCCACTTCCAATATACTTATCGTACTATCTTGGATTTCTGGCCATTCTGATATTTTAGTTACAAAAATGTTGATTCTCACTCAAATACAAAGATTCAAATGGAATTTAGGCTCTTATGACAAGCGCTCTATGAGGGAATCGCGGAATACGGCAGAATCTACGCTGCTACTCTTGGAACACTTCTTTCTAGTATCCACGTTTCCTTCTGCTCCTTAGACACTAGTTATCTCAGCTTCCTTACCACCGTATATTAACTCCAGTTTGGACTCCTACTTATACTGCAAGCGCGGCCGCGCTCATCGACCAGTGTACATCTTGGTCAGCAGTACTTATTAGGCTACACCATATCGCAGCCGCATACGTCAATGCGGCTCCGTAAGTGCCTTTATAGTGGACGCGCAGCCCGGGACTCTGAAGGTTCCAAGACATTCGTGACGTCTTCCCAAAATAAAGTTAATCGAAATTGAATTTTGGAATTTCGGACGCGGTGACCTTACAGGATCGCTGTTATAAAATTTGCCCAATAACGCCCCAGAGGATAGGTCTAGGGCTGATCGACCCTATCTTAATGCCCCCAACTGGGCAAAATGAATGTCCCGACGTACTTCAACCTATGGGGTCTTTTGATCGAGCCTATCATGCGATACGTCATACTGACCGAAAGACTTACGCAGTCGGTTGAAGATGTTCGGATTCCGCTTGAGGTCCGCGTGGATGCTGCGCTCGGTCTTAAACCCGCGGACCTGGACGGCGTACTTGAATGTGTTGTCTTGTATGCTGCGAGCCAAGAGCCCCACGAAGTTCTCCGTTAAACTGCACCTGAAAAAGTACAATGTTATCGCTCAATGCATCATTTCTTCAGCCTGGTGCTATTGATTCTGGATTTTTCTTTTAGGTACCATGAAGATGGATGGATTGAGTGTGAAGACACTCAATTTACTCCACATTACCAAATCATGAACAACTTCCAAGTTCATTGCCATCTATATCCTGCTTCATGAAATCCAAATAGTACTTCCCAGAATGTCCATGATGTCGTTTGGATCTCAGAATTAAATAGTTTTGGTGACTAATAAATATTAGTGTATAAACTACAGAGTGCCTGTATTGTCTAAGGGTTTGGCAGTAGTAATATTCAATCTAAAACAGTTGTTATGTAACTGCAACAAGTTATTTTATACGCTGGCTAGCTGTTCCCTGCGGCTTCGCCCGCGTGTTTAGTTTTTTTTAAGTTTTATTTTAATTACTATAGTATCCTTTTTTAAACGACATTTCCGATGATCCATTTTTGGGCTAAAATTATTAGGCTAATTCACCCGCATAGGGGTGAAATTTTGAAAAACGTCGTTATACGTGTACATTTATTTCTAACCAGAAGCAAGTATATGAAATTTCGTGCTTCTACCTTCAAAAGTGACAAGCTTCCCGTATAAACTTACCACCCTAATTCACCCTCTTAGGGGTGAAATTTTGAAAATCACCGTTATACGTGTACATTTATATCTAACCTGAAGCAGGTATGTTAAATTTCGTTGTTCTTGCCTTGAAAATGACGGATTTCCATACAACCGTTCATCCCTTATTTTACCCCCTTAGGGGTGAAATTTCCAAAAA
>WUAW01028866.1:11119-22679 GCA_017165845.1 Thaumetopoea pityocampa | reverse complement strand
ATGCAATTACGTCATTAGTCTATTGGATGAGCGATTTATCTTCCCTATAGACTCCTACACATTTCCGTTGTTCCTATAAATAGTAAATCAGACTATCTTTAAAGCGCATCTTAAGCGCGTAAAAGATTGTATTCGCCATGACCTATACTGGTTGACTCACAGAATAAGTCTGTTATCTGGTATGTCTTAAATGGCTTTTGGGACACCCACGAAAAGGTTTGGAGTAAAATTATTATATAATGCTGACACTACAGAGCCAAGTTGAGGCTTATGAAAAAGAAGAGTCTCACCCTCAAAAACAACAATAATTTATTAGAAAGGCTGCACTAACGCCATCTTTCGATATAATGTATATTCATAAGCAACGATGATTTTATAACATCAGGCGATATTTATGCTCGTTTGTTTTCTTTCATAAAAAGAATTAAGCGTTCCCTACACGTTGTTCTCCAATCGATCAGTTAGGGTGACTCCTCACCCTAACTGATCGATTGGAGAACAACGTAATAAGGGATCGGTCTAAGTTGAAGTATGATGTGGTGGAAGAAAGATCGAGAAAAGAATACTCTAATGGTTTGGTCATTTAGAATGAATGAGTGACATTGGAATGACGAAACGAATAGACCGGGAAAATGTGAGTGAAAGTATCGGAAAAGTGCGCCCAGGTAATCCTACCTCGAACAAATCAATAATTTGTTTCAAAAAGATCGTGTTCGCAGCACGTTTAATTGATGAAACTGTATGAAAAGGTATATGGATGTCGATGAGGTGAGAGAGGTGTCTTAGGATCGTGTATGTGGCGAACTGTGGTCTTTGCCTTCCCTTATGGGATACCGGCATGTATGTATGTAAAAAAAAACTGAAATGTAGGTGGGCTTTCGTCATAACACTGTGCGAAGGCTATGCCAATTAAAATTTTCTAGAACCGTCATAACGTTTCCGAACACGATTGCCCTTCAAGCCACACTACTGAACAAATAGGGAAGGGCGATTTATTCAGTACTTACAATCTTGACATACGGCTTGCCTACAAACCTGACAGGACCAATAACAGTCAAGACGTGATGTATGTTTGCAGGAAATACACAATAAAGCCACTAGAGGGAAGATTTCTCGACTGGACCAATTATTGGACCTAGTTTCTCGAGCATAACAATAAAGGTTTTTTCATACTTCCCTTATAAGGGAAAAGCAACGGGATCAAAGCCCATACAGTTTTGTCTGACGTAGTTGTATAATTTGCACATGTTAATAAAAAGCTGATGTATATCATTATATTGCTTCTTGGGCATTTTAACGTCAATTCGACGATTACCACGTTGACTACACAAAAATTCCCACAAGCTTATTGTCTTGAAAAAATACAGTCACTTTGCAATGTAGTTTGCGTTATAGTTTTATTCCAACGTTTCAATATAGTTCATGATCATTGACGATTGATATACAAAATTACAGAAAATTTACTTATAAAACATCACAATAAATTAATTAAAAAACACTAAAATAAAACTTCAAGTGATCCTTCACTAGGGTTGCCGCCAAAACTCTTAACCAGTACACTTTTTCCTGGCTCTCCGGCGGGGAATAAAACCCCGGTCACCCGCGTGACAGGCGAGGATACTGATACTATTGAAGAATTGTGGTAGGCAGAGACCACTTTTTCCACTTGCTACGAGCAAAGTGGCTATCCGTAGTTCACTTCTAGCCCCCGCGAGAAACGAGACGCGTCGAAAACTACCGATAGTCTTATGAACTCTCCACCTGAGCATTTAGTGTCCGCGTGCTTCGCCCCCACGCTCAGGCGGCGCGTCACACCTACGTCATAATAGTAACCTATTTGATCCAGCGAGGTCTTCTGACGGCTATGAGAGATAAACAAAACGTAACTATGATTTTTTCGTTCCGAAATTATCGACATAGAAATGAGGTTTCTTTATTTTTGGACGTTGAATTGCGTTTCGCGTGTTTTATTCTGTATAGATTATGTAAATCGCTCCAACCATAGAGATCGATGAATGAATTTAAAAAGTTTTATCGATGCCCGTCCACTTTATTCATTGGGAGTTTTGGCAGCACCCGAGTGAAGTATCACTTGAAGTTTTATTTTAACGTTTTATATTACTTTATTGTAATGTTTGATATATAAATTTTGTGTTGTTTTGTGTATTAATCGTCAATAATCGTAAACAATATTGAAACATTACTGTAAAACTCTGACTAACATAGCAAAGTGACCGTACTTTTTCAAGGCAATTTTGCTTATTATTTTTGACCGGCAGGAATTTTGCCGAGTTAAAGTTATATTTGTTGAATTGGCTTCAAACTCCCAACAAAATGTGACACACCGATTGTAACTTATAAGTTAACAATAAAATATCGGTGTGTTGTGTGAAGTTATATAATATTCTACAGAATATTATATAACTTCAAAATATAATACACTCGACACTGGCAGAAATGGCGCGAATTCGCAGCCGATTGCCACTATGGAAAATAGAAGAAGAAGACTTTATTATTCAAATAATCGAATATCACCTTTCTATATCATTTATGTTTTTCGGACTTAAAGTAAATTATTCTCATTTAAAATAATTTCGTTTTATTACATGAAGAATTTAGTTATAGACAAATATGATCAGCCATTACAACACAATCGGAGAGAAGAAGCACGCCATCTATGGCGTGCTTCTTCTCTCTAGAGTTTACACTACAACTTATGGAGTGAACCACGGACAATGGTGCAGATTCTGTTGTAACAGAACTTACTAAATTTGGTCCCTCCCTATCTTTTTCTAGCGTCAAACGCCAAAAATAGATAGCAAACATTTATAGCGAGTACCGACCTAGGTTTCTGTCAAACGGTTCAAAAAAATGTTGCGTTTTTGCGTATCTTTAGCCGCGGGCGAAAACTAGTAATATATAAAAATCAAAAGTATTTAGAAAACACAAAATTATCTCTGAACCAAACGTCTCTTTAATGCTCACATTTTGGTTGATTTTATCCGCGGCCAAAAAAAATTCAGATCCCTGTACTAGAGTATCAATTCATGTAGTAGTCTGTACTAAAGGCGTCTTATCTTCTCTAAGTGTAAGTCCTATCAAAGTGGTCTATATCGACCCCCAAGAGTCGACGATCGAGGTTATCATGCATCTTGCAGGTGCAAGGGGTCCATGCCAGGTGTCAAAAACACATTTGAAGTTAATGAATTAGCAGTATTAGCTAGGTAGGGGGTCTATCTAAAACCGTAAAACATGACAAGTGGCCTACAAGACCTAAAAGTTTGGGGATCTCTGTTCTAGAGTATACCTTCATGTTATCCGGCCTTTTATCATCGTCTCGAAATAGGCCATTTAGCTTTAAAGCCACTGCTACGTTAGCGACTATAATGTCAGATGATATATTTAACGCTCAAGTGCCGGGAATCTCATTGTCATGAGTCTCATTTAACATACAAGTAAATATTTTTAATGAAACGTTTGAATAAAAACCTTATCATAGCACCATTGATATAGTCCGGAGCGTCGCCCATTTTTATCATATATATCTAGAAGCAAACGCCAGTCCCGTCAACGAGGTAGATTAATTAATTAACCCATCAAAACAATCGATGTTTTATCAAATTAACACAACATGGCGGCCATTTTTGGCGCGCAATGACGGCGTATCGATTCGTTTACTGTTTGTGCATTAGTGATGCGTGCAAACATCGAACACTCGATCTAATTGAATGTAACGAATTTTATTAACTTGTAATTGTCGGCTTGTTGACATAATGGCTGACGCTTATTGACAGCTTATTGTTAGGGGTTCTTTTTATTAATAAATACTTCGTTCATTAAAAAAAAATAAACATTCAATAATCTAGATCATTGTTACCCATAGTGGTCTATATCGACCCCCAGGGGTCGACGATGACGTGCAAGCGGTCCACGCCGACTGTCAAAAACACATTTGAAGTGAATTTTACTAATATTTAACATTCACTACGCTTTGGGAGTCTACCCAAAAGTAAAAAACATTACAAGTGGTCTACAAGACCACTTGTAATGTTTACAAACCACAGCGGTTTATTGACGTTATGTGTGACGATTTTAAAAGTGATGTATTTTGCTTAAATAAAATTTAAAAAAAAAACCAGAATAATTAGCAGTACTACGGCCAAAGATTAATTTTGAAAAACTACGTTTTATTTTTCCTACCATGAATGAAATAGTTCAAATTGTTGATATTGTTTATTGTCCTTCCCTCATTCGGTATATTTGATATATTTCGCTATTTCAATTTAAAGTTTCTCCTTTCACGTGATTGAGTAGCTAACATCTAATAAAACTAAACTTTTTCTTTTTTAATATTTATATCACAGGCTAAAGTCTCTCTATAACCAATTTTTTTTATTGTACTTGTTTGTGGTGAGAAATAAATGATTATTCATATTATTTATTATTATTACTATAAAATTTAGACTCTTAGATGTTGTTAAAACTATCGGTATAATTTGATTCGTATATATCAATAACGATACTAATGTGACAGGGCAATATGCCACCGTAATTACACATCGTCGCCATATCTGTGGGTAGTTCATAAAGAGGCCATTTTACGAGCAATGGCTGACAATGAGACATCACAGGGTCATTTGTGATGCGAAATGGGCACTAAATCACCTCGGCACTATCGAATTCCTTGCATATTAATTAGTGTGTGTGTGTGTGTGTGTGTGTGTGTGTGTGTGTGTGTGAGTTATAATATGGATTATCGGTACACCTCATATAGGAATATAGTTTTTAGCGTAGTCCTGGTAAGGAATTTTTATTGCTTATAGTTTCCAATTAAAAAATAATTATTATGCAACCAACATAATCTTAAACAAATTCAACGTTATTTAGTAGTTGTTTGATGTATGATAACTAATTTACTCTACCATAGCTTCTAAACGACTGAACCGATTTTGAAGTATCTGTACGTACGGGTTTGTGCATTGTGTCATTATTATATATTTACATTCAATCGGTGGATGCAGACGGCCCATAGCCGCTCGGTGTGGTAATCATTAGAGGAGGCTTATGTCCAGCAGTGGACGTTGTAAAATATTGTTATTATTTTAATTATTAATAACAAGCTTTTCCCGCGGCTCCGCCCGCACGAATATCGGTTTTCCGTAACATGGGAAATCCCGAAACAATCATAGATTTATATTAAAAGCCTAAGAACCACTTTTACTTGAGCTCTCGTTCATTAACGGCGGCTACTAAAGCAGGGATCAAGTTGTGTCTTCGATTCTACTGGACAAATTTTGATGAAATATGCCGCAGTGTGTAAGTCGGAATAGTACCTTTAAGACTGTAATAGTTTGACCAAAATCTACCTGCTGGTTTTTGCGTGAAGCTCTAACAAACAAACATCGACGAATTTGGTTTCAGAAGCCTTTAATTAGTTGATCTGAGTAGTTTTTTTAATTTCTTTTTATTTACAAAATTTGACGTTTAACAATTTTATAATAGTATACGATCGACTTACATTGCAGATATTGGTGCTAATTTTGTTGTAACATAACTCTCTCCCTATCTTTTTCTAATGTCAAATGCCAAAACGAGATAGCAAACATTTATAATTAATACCGATCTACGTTTCTGTAAAACGGTTCAAAAACATGTTACGTTTTTGCATATCTTTAGTCCGCATGTTCCGAGACCGCGTCTAAATCTATGAATTTTGACGTATCTAAACGAATCTATCTACACAAAAAATTATGGCTATCTCGTTTTGGCATTAGAAAAAGATAGGCAGGGACTAAATTTAGTTAAGTTCCGTTACAACAGATTCAGCACCATTAGTAGAAATAGGCGTCAGTCGATCGCTGATATTCTAGTGACAAATGTGAATCTTTAGATTATTTAAATGTCAATCTAAGTGTGAATTATTATACTTTGAAAAGTGTTTACATGTTATATGATAGATTGTAAGACTTCTATTTTACGACTTTTCGAATCATTAACATAAAAAGTACGTTTTAAGTCAACGCTTCGAATACATTTATTTTGTCACTGAAGTATAGCCGCTTGCCACTGATTACTTCCTCTCAGACAATATGTCGTTTCTATTTCAAACTCCACTAAACATAATGAAAAAACAAGCTATATACTAGGCCACAATTGTATTAGGGACTCAGTTAATTTGCTAATCAGCCGAGTCCCTAATAGTTTTAGAAATGTTACCACTTACATTCCGTACATAGGGTTGCCAGCTTATAAAAATTATTTATCTTATCATCTTTAAAAACATGGTGAAAAATCACTTTCTCTCATTTACTACTTAATAGTATTATGTTTCTTTAATTATATTCAATTACTTCTGTATTGCATATAAATCATTTATACGCGAAACCTTTCCGGCTATTATGGGCCATCAATTATTTTCTTTTCTGTATATATCTGTGTTTAACAAATTAATTTCTGATAAAGAAAAAGTTGGTTAAATTACATACACTCACGCCGATATCCCATAAGGGTAGGCAGAGACCAAAGTACATACATACATGCATACAGTCACGCCTCTTTCCCATTGTGGTAACCAGAGACCACTTCCTTCCGCCTGCTACGATCATTTAATGTAGCAAAGTGTCTATCCGCAGTCCACATTTCGCCTGTGGAAAGGAAGGGAGGTGGGAAAGGTGTATTGAGAAAGGAATATGGAATTTAGGTGAAGGACTATAGGATATAGGATACTACTATCTCGGAAGGAGTAGGAAGAGACAGTAGTAGCTCGGGAGGCCGGGGTCGCTTACCCGTATACCTAAGTCTATTTGCCGAACAGGCTAAAATACTAAGTACTCCCTGACCTTGGTTATTTAACCAAGGTCAATAATTTTAAATAATTTTATTGATTAAAAAATATTTTAGTATAAGTGTCAACCCTGTGGAATAGCTGCGCGGGCGCCGTGGAACACGTAAATGGTTACAACTGTTCATATTATATTTTGTCTGCGGACTAAAATAAGAAATGTGTTCATTAGCCAGCCGGATCTTCGTGCTCCGTGGTACGGCCGCTGTCGATTTTCTCTTTTATCCTTCAAATTGTGACGTTGATGGCGATTTAACGGAAACTTCTCCTAACAAAATCGGAACTTTAACACTTCTGAACCTTATAAAATGGAGGCGTGGCTCGCCACCCGACACGTCTCGTTGCCTGCGGGGGCGAAATGTGGGCTGCATATAGCAGCTTTGCTACATTAAACGATCGTAGCAGGGAAAGAAATGGTCTCTGCCTACCCCAATGAGAAAGAGGCGTGACTGTATGTATGTATGCTGTATGTACTATGATCTCTGCCTACCTTTATGGGATATCTGCGTGAGTGTATATATGTATCTATGTTCTCCGAACAAAATAATTGCCAGACAAAAAATGATAAAAGAATTAATAAATTGCCACTTTTTGGATGTAAAAACAATTTTATATGAGACTAGTTGTTGCCCGCTGCACCGTTCACGTGAACTTCCTATCTACTCGAAGACCCTCCAGGGTGTGCGCCATAACTTCTTCATAATCGTATTGCTTTCCGACTTGCTAGACAAACATTGCGATAGCTCGGCCAATATACATGATACAAATATAATATATAGCCTGTAGCACTCGGGAATAAAAAGAAATTAGAATTGGATCATTAGTTCCAGAGATTACCCCCTGCACACAATCTTACAAACAAACAAATTTTACCTCTTGATAAAAGTGATCAATTTTTTGGTATATTCCAATTCCTCTAATATGCTTTGTAGTATCTTCTATCTTTTTAATAAAACGAAGGAGTTTTGGCGGCAACCCGAATGAAGAATTACTTGAAGTTTTGATTGGCACAGTGGGCAGTGACCCTGCTTTCTGTGCCAATGAGTCCCCGGTTCGAATCCTGGTAGGGACAAACTTTGTGTGATGAGCACAAATGTTAGTATCCGAGTGATGGACGTATATATCTATTTATGTATAGTATTTATCTATATGAGTATGTATGCCATTGTCTAGTACCCAAGATACAGGGAATCCTATTTTGGGACTAGATCAGTGTGTGTGAAAGTGTTTAGAATATTATTATATTCCCAATATACACAGTTACACATAATACATACACATAATATACACAGTTAGAAACGAACAAATAATAGGCAAACTATATTACATTAATATTGTAAATATATACTATCTTTTGCCCGCGGCACCACCTGTGTGAATATCGGTTTTCTGCTGCATGGGAAGTCCCGACACAATCATAGATTTATATTAAAAAAACACCTTAGAACAACTTTTACTTGACCTCTCGTACTTTAGCGACGGCTACTAAAACAGGGATCAAGCTGTATCTTCATTCTACTGGACCGATTTTGATAAAACATGCCCTATTATTTAAGTCGGAATAGTACCTTTAAGACTGTAATAGTTTAACCAAAATGTACTCGCTGGTTTTTGTGTGAAGCCCGAACAAACAAACAAACAAACATCATTCGGTTTCAGAAGCACTTAATTAGTCGATCTGAGTACTTATTATTTATTAAGGAAATATGTTTTGAAAAAAAAAATAGGAGTCAACCATTAGGTGTTTAAACACTAAGATTAAATAAAATTGAGACTGTTAATATATTTGGCAAGTGAAACATTCAATTATTAATCAAATATCCGTCTTCTAAGAATATTGTCTTAATAAGGATGTGAAGTGATCGGCCCGAGCCTCCTGCCACGTAAGAGGGCATGCATTATCGTCTTTATTAACTGTTGTTTGTATTCAGTATATTCAGTGGAGGACGACAGACGATCGACTCTAAGCATCAACAAAGGTTTGAAAGGTGTTCCATCATACAGCCGCTTGTCATTCATGCCATTGTCATTTGCCTTTGCCAATAATTAAAAAAAATGAGCAAAACGTCTGTTTAAAAAAAATGTGACGAATGCGTTTTTTTATTTTAAAAATCGTACTTTATTCTAATTTTGAAAATGAAATAGCTAATTTTGAGAATAAATTATTGAAAATTAACAATTGCCGTACGTATAGGTAGATTTTTAATCCCACAATATGCCAGTTGCGGTTCGGTTGGGGGGCATTTTACAGATAATTTGGACCCCGGAAAACAACCTCCATCTATTCTCGTCATGTCTCCTTACTACCTAAGAATTAGTCGACAACTCGTGATTCTTTTTAAAGCTAATAAATGCGAATAACTTTTCTACTACTCGTTGAAACAATAAAGCGAAAAGGAAATATAAAGATATTTGTTTAATATTTTTTATTCCATATATCTTATACATTATATAATAGAAAAAATAAAAATAGAGATTTATGCCAGCACCAATTTTCATGGAACCGAATTGTAAGCATTTTTCTTCATATTTAATTTATTTAATGTTAGTTTTAGCGTTTACTGAAGTGATGTGAAGTCAAAAATGTATCAAACAGTACCAAGGTTTCTTTGGTTCCGAATTTTATATTTCACTACTGTGGAAAATGCATTGGGTGCACATTAATAATAAAAGGGCTGTAATATGTTCGTTAAATCTAAGGTTGCTGTCAATAATTATCCCTAAGTATGTTAGATTCTTGGTTCTTTGAAGGTGAATGCAGTTTCATGTGTTGTTATTTAATTTAAAACAGGTATACGAATGCGCAACACTAGACAAAGGTGATGATGTAGAAGTTGGCATATTATTTCTTAGTGAGAAAGTAATATATTTCGTCTTATCGGTGTTTAGTGTTAAGACATTGGCCCGAAGCCAATTTGTAACAGCGCTATCAATTCTGATGTAACACAACTTAAACCAAATTTCGTCACTCCTCTCTTTTTCTAATGCCAAACACCAAAACGAGACAGCAAACATTTTTAACGAGTACCAACTTAAGATTCTGTCAAAAGGCACAACAAACGTTGCATTTTTGCATATCTTTAGCCGGCACGTTCCGAGGTCACGATTAAATTTGAATGTAGAAATTAATTTTGACGTGTTGGTTTCCTGTTTTGACACTTTAAATTAAACTGACAGCGCCAAAATTATTGTTATCTCGTTTTGGCGTTTGGCATTAGAAAAAAATAGGAGCACCTAAATTTTGCTAAGTTTATTACAGCAGAATTACCACTAGGGTTGAAACCGGATTGTGTATGAGAATACACTTCACACCATATCGCTCATCAATAGAATAATGACGTAATTACATTTTTGCAATTTATCAGAAGAAGCGTTTCAGTTTAAAATTGAATTACACCCATTTAGTAAATCATATCAATTATCATGATTTTTCACAATTTATTTATAAATTATTATTAATAATTTGAGCATTCTCGAAAAAAATCCATATTGAACATCAAATCATCCAAATTAAACACAAAATAAAATTTTAACTTTTTTGCAATTACGTCATTATTCTATTGGATGAGCGATATGTCACCGCTCAATAAAAGAACCGTGTCGTCTGCGAAACTGATGATTTTGCCATCAAGCACAGTGAGCATACCCAGATCGTCAAAATATAACATTTCTGTAAGATAATCTATACTATTATAAAATTGTTAAATGTCAAATTTTCAAAAATCAAAGATATTTAAAAACAAACTACTCAGATCGACTAATTAAGGGCTTCTGAAACCAAATCCGTCGATGTTTGTTTGTTCGGGCTTCACGCCAAAACCAACAGGTAGATTTTGGTTAAACTATTACGGTCTTAAAGGTACTATTCCGACTTAAATAATGCAGCATGTTTCATCAAAATCGGTCCAGTAGAATTGAAGATACAGCTTAATACCTGTTTTAGTAGCCGCGGTTAAGGTACGAGAGCTCAAATAAAAGTGGCTCTTAGGCATTTTATACAAATCTATGATTGTGTCGGGATTTCCCATGTAGCGGAAAACCAATATTCACGCGGGCGAAGCCGCGGGCAAAAGCTAGTTATTAATCTAATCATCATTTCATTGTACCTATAAGACCTGTCACCACGCTCGGCCGAAAAAGTCGCCGACCGCAATGGATTAACTCACATCTCCGTTGTTAATTGAGATATAACAATCCGTAATAACCGCAATTAATTTTTGGGAAGAATAAATATCATGTGGCTACTTTCTACATAACTACATCCATTATTATGTAAATGTTAATACGATTCGACATTCATTTTCGCTACCTACTTACCATTTTTATTCGGACGTAATCTCCGTTTATATAAGTTTTGTTGTTACCATAACAATTTTAATTTAATTTTTTTTATGCCACATTAGGCACACACGTGTGCAGTGCATCATAAAATCATCACATATGATTGAACATTATAATCTTTATATCTGACCTCCCACATAGAGACTCAAAACAACGCGTAAACTTGGCATAATGAGGCCGAATCACAATCCAAGTGGGTGTTCGCTAATCTACTATAATAAAATTGTCAAATGTCAAATTTTCAAAAATCAAAGACATTTAAAAACAAACTACTCAGATCGATTAACTTAAGGGCTTTTGAAACCGAATCCGTCGATGTTTGTTTATTTGTTCGGGCTTCACGCAAAAACCAGCGGGCAGATTTTAGTTAAACTATTA